>VKOC01001069.1:0-46855 GCA_009364415.1 Spea multiplicata | reverse complement strand
AACGTGGTACCTCTGGCTTCAAAGTCTAAATCACATCAAGAACTCTCTCCCTATGAGTCGAGGGGCATCTTTCCCATTCTAAACATAATTACACTGTCCGAACCTTTAAATGCCCATCCCATTTTAATTCCACACACCATTAAAGTAAAGGATTTAGGGCTATCTAAAATGGTGATAAGACAAAGAGATTCTTTGACATTGTGCTAAATTAAAAAAAATGTTTTTTTTCCTGCGTTCCCAGCAGTATACTCCAGGATCATGAATTAAACATGAATATATGTTTGTGATTTATTTAAGAAGCCTTTGAGGAAATCTTCCAATGCAACGTTACTAATTTATACTACACATAATTAGATTTTGAGTTGTGGAAAGGCATTGGGCGGATGAGGCTTGTATGAACACATAATGATACATTTACAACATTTTTGGATAATAACGTTTCATTTTTGTGTGTGTTTATTTTTGTACTTCAAGGCACATATTTTCTTTTAGTTTTAGATGTTTCCTCAGAAGAGGTTAATTATATCCAACCAGCCTAAGCTGTGGCCTAATTCTTCAACTCCCCTTTGAAGAAATTTTGTAAATCTGCTGTTTTGCACGTTTTAATAAATGATAAAATCTGAGTGTTTATGTTTTTGTGTTAAAACGTTCCAAGTCAATGCAATTAATTGAAGCTATTAAAATTAAAGTCATTAAATTGTACTTGCTGAAAATCTCAATTTCTCATCCAAGGAAATTGGCCGTTTTTGGCTACTAATGCCACAGAGCATCTTTCTGGTGGGGTCCTTTTAGCTTTTGGTGAGAATCTCATGTTCTTTTTGTATGGGATTTCACCCTTCAGGGATCTCTTGGGGTTCACCCCAAGTGTAAAGGTGAGTGTAGATGGGGATCTCCGGGATCTCTTGTTTCCAGAGGGGCACCAACCATACCCCACTGATGAGGCCAACGAAGGCCGAAACGTACATCTGTGGTTGTTAGGGAATCGTTGTTAGGGAATGGTGCTGTTGTAGGCTGGGGGTTACTGTGAGTTGCATATGATATCATGCAGCTAAGTTTTTATGTTCTCTCTAGAATCCCGAGGGACTTTGTGACTGTAGAATCATCTGATAATTATCATAGCAACATTTTAAATAAAGATCTCCCCTTACTATGGCCTTTAGGTGAGGTGATAATTGTGTTTTTGTTGACACTTTCAATCTATTCCCAAGGAAGGAACTTGTAGCAGAAATATTTGGAATTAAGCACTGCTAGTATTCGAGATAGCTTTTTCTGAGAGTATTTTAAGACATATGCATGTATGTGTATATATATGTATGTATGCATGTATGTGTGTATGTATATATAAGTATGTATGCATGTATGTGTGTATGTATATATATATGTATGTATGTATGCATGTGTGTATGTGTCAGCACGAATGTGTATATTTGTGAGCATGGATGTGTGTGTGAGTGTGAGTGGTTGTCTGTGAGCATGAATGTGTATGTGTAAGTGTTACCCGATATAGAATTAGTTTTAATGATGATATTGATTAAGTAATGCACATACCGCCAATGATGAGTACTACTTAATGTGCCTGTGGTCTATTCTTTTTAAATCCAAGCCGTATTATCAGCCAGCCCCTGAACTAATCAACGATTTACATATGAGAGAGTCACCGCAAACTAAAAGTTTGAATCATGAAACTATAGGAATCAGTGAATATTATCAAGAAGCGTTACAGAAGAGGCCGAGATGCTCTGCTTGGAATAATTTAACGTGTTTTGTGTACCTGTCTGTGTTTTTCCTATTGATCAGAATCAGAAGAACTCCAAACGTGACAACTTCACAACTAGGAGGCATCACACTTGGCTCGCATACAACCCCAATATACACTGGTTTGTTGAGCACAAATTGCCCCCAATTAACCCACGAAGTCCACTACATTTAAGTTACGTGCCTGATATCTGATATGACTGCCAGGGGCACAGATGGTGAAGACATGGGGCCTGTACATCTCTACTGGTGATTAAACAGAGGTATTGCTTAACACATCTTCTTCACATTCTGAATATTAGCTTCTAGAACTCCTAGAAAACACACGGAACTCGCTTCCATTATCCCCAACGAGAAAAAAGCTTCTGATCTCGCTTGCAAAGGCTTCCTCATACCTCCCACCGAAAGCGTTTCACACAATCTTTTTTTGGTCCATTTTCACAGATGCCTTAGTATTATTCCCCCCCTCCACTATTTTAATTCTCAAGAACATGTTGTTAATTTCACAGTAAATTACTTAAAGGGAAACCGCCATAGAAAAAGAAATCCTTGCGGTTCCGGTTATCAACATACCCGTATTTTCTTTCATGGCTGGGACATTATAGCACATATATATTATATAATATATATCATATTATATAAGTTTTGCTTTTTTATTTTGAGGCATTAAGATATACAGAAAAGGCCGTTTTCTGTCCCTTTAAAGGTTTTTGTCCTGGATTTCACATGTGGTTTCACCCCGTGGTTTTCAATAAACACTTTTCACCCACTTTCTGTTTTTTCAGACATTACGGGGATGGAGCCTTATTTTCATTTCAAATAATATGCGCATCATCTACTTAAGTGATGTTATGAAGGGCAGGCTGATGTCATTTTCAGCAGAATTCACAAATTAGTTTGATATAACCATCTTGCTTATGAAATAAAAACATATCAACATCCGCGTAGCGAGGATAAGATACTTCACACGGAGAAGAGAAATGACACAGGGGTTTTTGATTCATCAATTTGCTTTCAGAGCACACGGAAGGCGATATATTTACATTGATTTTTCTATTGCTGTTTCAGTAAATCAAGTCCTGTTGGCCCTCTGTGCCAAAGTCATTCATTTTCTCATCCGCCACAGTAAAAAACACAAACCATAATATGTTTTCCAAATTTCAAGGGCTAAGCACTTGTCCTTTGGCCCATCTAGTCTACTTGCCTTTCCTCATGTAAAAACACCTTATTAGCCTGTACCACTTCTGCCTGGAGGCTGTTCCACTTAAGAACTATGCATATCAGAATATTTTAAATTGTAATAAGGCATTTTATACTTCTCAGTAGGGCGCTGTATGATTCTGGCATCGGTTCTAGATCGCACCTGATCCCTGTACAAAGAGGTCTTTGGTAAAGGTTTCAGAACCCTGGGCAGCTCCTGTAAGATTTGCTCTGGAGGATGCTAAGCATCTGGATCTCTATCCCGAATGCAGTCCGCGTCACCTGATTACCAGGGAGAGGATTATTGCCAGGGGACCACTATGGAAAAAAGAAGACTCAAGCCGCTCGATGACCAAACTAAGTCAATCTTTCCCCTTATTTCCCTGACGTTTCCTTCAGGACCAGTAAATGGAGGGATCAGGGAGAGTGAGCTAAGGAGAGACAGAAAAATAAATCTATGGGTATAATATATAGTCGACATTGGTTTAATACTACTAAAAAAACCTCCCTTAAAATGGTGAATATATGTGTTTTCACATAATTTTGAATATCAGAATAAATGGCTTTCTGCTATATGTGCATAGAAATGAAAATAATGGCTTATGTATATTGGCCCATTTTCTGACCTCCTTGGAAACAATGCTCTACGATGCGCCGATAATCAATTTCCATATCATTGAAGCCATTTTTCTTAATTAATACATTTATTTACTCCCCAACTGAGCTTTGAATCAATAAACATGGTAACTTACAGTGTTTACTCATAAGGGAAGAGCTGGACGCATAGTAATGGCGGATGCTGAGTGCGCCGTGTCCTTGATTTCCCCCACAAATGTTCTGCTTTCTTTTTGTCAAGTAACATAGAACAGAAGAATAGTTTCCATTCTGCTTTTTGCTTCTATTTTACTTCTTGCACAAAGCAAAGCGACTGCCGTGTGAGAGGCAAAGGGCTCTCTGTGAATTATAGAACATCCGATGTTTATCATCCGCTGTAATAATGCATCGAAATGAAAGATGTACGATGAAAATAGATTTTTGAATTTACAAGGCTGTGGTCCTCTAACCCCCCCCCCCCCCCGGATTAATGCTTGATAGAGATGTTCTAAACTTGATTGCTTCATCAATTATGTGTTCAGGTGAACATCAAAAAAGATTTTTCTGGCAACTGAGGATCAGTTTGTACAACATTTTCTGTCCATTATTTATTATAGGATGATTTACTTCAGGGAGTGGAGGATTATGGTGGTGCAATGATTATATCCTAACACGCTTCTTCCTGAAAGATTCACTGATTAAGAGCTTTAAATGTTTTAGTGCCCAGGCATCGTGCCACGTCAGCAGCTCTTCTCTGAATTCTCTTTGAGTTATCATGGTGATCTTAAACATAATATCTTAGTGGCATCAGGGGTAACAACATACTAACATAAGGTGACCAGAGGAAACATGTACCATAAGGTCAATCATGATTTTAAGGCAGTCCCACAATATTATTATCGTTATTATTGTTTTATATAGCACCATCATATTCCGTAGAGCTGTACAATATACATCCTCTCTATGTGGCCCTGGTTAAAGAAGCCATCTACTTACCATACTTTTGTTGAGGGACCTTCTGCTTGCGTTTATACTCGGTCCAGGCAGTTCCAAGTAAAAAATAAGGATTGTGCATAACATCTGCTTATTCTTACAGTGTGTAAAATATGTTAATGTACAAATGTTAATTATTTTAACCCCTTAAGGACAATGGGCGGTCCCTAAACCCCTGGAAAACAATGCATTTTGAGCCCGTACATGTACAGGCTTTGTCATTAAGGGGTTAAAAATATATTTATTTATTTTTAAAACCCTGGATTATAACCCTTGATGACCAAGGTGAACACGTCTTGCATTGAGTACTAGTACTCCTTTACCCATAACTCTAATGAGCCCCATTGATTATTTTCCCAAAGCTCTGCTCACCACCCCCCAAAGAGACAGTGTCCCCATACAGCGAAGTCACCTGTCCAGCTCTCACGTCTACTTTTCAAAGTGGATTTTTTGCTCTCCATACCAAATGTGCTCTAATTAAATCTATAAAAGCAGCACTGCCGTTGGAGGAAGACTTGGAATTTGTTCCGATTTCAATATAATCCGTTTGGAGCAGTCATTTGGAGATGCCGTATATCTTTGTGTTATCGATTCAAACGGCTTCGTTCATAACGCTTAGTCTGTAGCCGTAAAATTGATTTGTTTCAGGTAATATTCACTGTTGAGGCAACATTATTTAACATTGTAGCAGATTTTATTAATCCCTTCTGGGTTTCGCTAATGGGCACAGTAAAATCTTTGCTGGAAGGTCCATGTAATAGATTTTAAGCACTGTATAAGATCTAATGCACAAGTACAAGTTTTATTAACCCATTAAGGATTAACATGATCCTATACTTATTTACCATTGAGAGATCTGTCCTGGGTATCATTGCCAGCCCCTTTATTTATATATTTTGTTTTTATATATATAGGATTTATGTTTCCGACACTAAATTCATCTATGAAAGCAGTCAGTGGAACAGCATTTCAGATGATGAGAAAATGGTTAGGGAACTTAAACTCTTTCTTGGGTCCAAAAAGACTTGGTTGATACTTTTCATTGGGCCTACATTGAAAAAGATGTAAAGTTACATCAGCTTTCTGGAACTCAGAGGTATCTTCTCCTGGTGGTGCCTGTATGGAAACCCCAAAGGCTTACGTGAGCCTATGATCTTGTACTAAATATTCAATTTTCTATGTCAAGCAAAACAGCTGCGCCACTTGGAATTTAAATGGTTAATGCAAGAAAAAAAATCATCTCATCTTAACGAAGAAACTAAATCATATTCCTAAGAAAATAGGTAGAAATATAGATATATGTTTTTATCTGCATGAGAATGAATGTTTAATATAAAGAATAGACAAGCATATAAACATTAAATTTTTCAATGAAACAATCAAGTGTTCAAGCGTGAAAATATAAAACCAGTGACATCCATCTTCCAAGGAGATTTTTATATGCTAAGACAATAAAAAAGACAATTAGCAAAACACTTCCGTACAATTAGCTGCACAATTAACACAATTGTCTGATACTGTATTTGAATTAAATCTTTAGATATGCTTCATAACATTTAAAAAAAAAAACATAAAAAAGCCCTAAATCACCAAGGGAGAAAAACTCAACTGTTTACATTTTACACATAAAAAAATAAAAGACTTTACAATGGGATACATTCTCCCCACTCAAATTTAGAGTTATATTTATAGTATTATATATCTATATATATATATATTTATATATATATATATATTATATATATATAATCAGGGGCAGATTGGCGATCCTGGAAGAAGGGCAAATCCTACCAAACAACTTAGAAACGTGACTCTTTCCATTTTTTTTTATAGTCAATACAAAATGGTCTTTCTATCCTTTAAGGGTCTTTCCCATCAGAAACTGTGCAATTGCTAGAACAATATGGCGCAGAACCCCCCATCTTCACACGACTAAGCCTTTAATATGAACACAAAAGAAGCTCCTGTACAGAATCAATTTTGGGGGGGAATTTAAGAATTCTAAGATCCAATGACCAACCTGTCTCTGATTATTTGTTTCATGTAATATATGCCTCAAAGTTTATAAGAATATCCAACAAGCAACAGGACCTTGTGTGACAGGAGATGCCCGATGCACTGGGATTCACATACGGTACCGCTGAAAGTGGTTAAAACAAATATTTTGTGAAAATAATGGATCGTGACATGACGTCTGGGGCAGTCCTCCCGGTTTTAAACAACAGACTTATTGATGTTGATTGCGGCAGGTAAATTTTCACCTGGCATTCAAGTGGCTAATGACAGGCCGCATGTTACGGTTTGTGCTCATGTAGACTGCCGGGGGGCCGCACGCATACCGTGTATAGAGCACTGTGGGCCAGCGGGTGGGTGAGATGGCCAGTCCGGACATCACATTACCGAATTAACACACGCAGACAGAGATGAGAAGACCACATTGGCAATTTTTCCAGGACACGTATAATTCACATGTTGCGGACCAGCACATGTAAAGTAACAATCCCTGCAGCGTGTGGGATGTATGTCTGATTTCCTTCCCTGAGTGTATACATCCCACATACTGCATGGGGGAGCCCCGTACATGTGCTGGTCAGCAACACGTGAATGTTACATGTGGAAAACATGGCCAAGGAAGTCACCCAATGCAGTAAGTATATTGTGAGTTTGGCACTGGCCTGTTAAGGACCTCTTACACAGAAACATTAATATCTAGGACAGATGTACAAAGCAAATATATATAAAATAACCAGAAGCAACTGCATCGATCAAACAAAACTGGATTTGTGATCTCAGTAAGTTCTGCCCTCATATGCAAATTTATTTTCCATAGAGTCACCAATTTGCATACGAGGGTACAAGATATTTTTTCTTTTAAGACACTGATTTTCTACGGTTCTGCAGCAAAAAAATTGAAATATATTTTGTTTTTATTATATGTATGTTTTGGTACAGCTATTTCCTTAACCATACAGCTCAACATTTCAGGAGTCCGAATGGGGGCCCCCGTTGTTGGGAGGTGAGGTGTAAATTAATTTCAGATTCAGGTTAAATATTTTGAGGCATTACTAATTACAGAGTGGTCCATAGATCTAAATATAAACATGATACATGACAATTCCATGTAATATGTATGTTATCAGCCACCGAGCCTGTCGCATGCTGTAAAATTTACAACAAAAAAATTGTTTAATAGTATCATGACACAAGACACCAAACATTAGTTTTAACAAAACAATGTATTTATACAAAATAATTATTTTCCATAATGTTAATTTTTTGAAATATTTTTATATTACATATGTCTGTTCATCTTTCTTTCTTAGAAAAGGGTTAAGTGCATGAATGCAAAAGAAAAAAAATATTTAATGCTATTCTGGGAATAAACTATATTTTCAGTGAAAATAATTTAATTATGTTTGTAAATATAATAGATTTATAGCTCGTATTAAGTATTAATACCACCAGAAAATAAATATTAAAAATTATTATTAGAGAGGATGGACATGAAACCATCTCATATGCATGTTGGTAAAAGTTTCAAACCTTCTTTGTTTCATACAGAAATGCAACAGATTAGAGGAGAATTTTGAAACATTACTTTGTTGACCAAAAATGTATCTTACCGGTGTTAACCATCTATCAAAACATAGAATTGTCTGCAAGATCAGGTATTTTATTACTTATTATTATAATCAGATATCTTAGTACAGAAAAAACATTGGGGGTGATTGACTAAGGCGTTCCATGTCCCAAAACCACAATGGCACCAGTGTATAACTTTCAAGAAAGTCATAGAACACCTATGAACAAAAAAGTGCATATTTAGGCAATAAAAAGTACTGCATCTCATGGAAAAATATTTGTTGCAATCTCTTTAAGAAGAAAAAAATCAAACTTTAATCAGAAATATTTATAAAGGCCTGAAATGTATTTAATTATGTATCATTATGTGCAATGGTGATCCTGGGCATTCTTGTACTAGCAATATCTTTATCAATGACCCCCAGCGTTTGCTATTTGGTTGCTCCATTTATTTGGAATTTATTAGCCATAGTGTTAAAAAATTTTCAAAGAGTACCATATTAACAACAAGAAAAAGTGGTTAACATGGTTACTACAATTAGTAAGTTAAGTTGGATCTGATTAAAGAAACCATGTTTTAGGAAGGTTATTCAGACTAATTTACATCAATTAAGACAATTGCTATGAACGTTCATTCATATTCATGGGCAGACCGGCCAAGCGTATAAAGGACAATCACATGTCTATGAAGGTACTTTCTCAGTGATATAGGTCACTATGCATGATGTCTCTTCAAGTCACGCAAGATAGTGAATCCACTTTTTCACTAGTCACAAGTAGCTATATTAATTGATTTTCATTGGGCATAAGACGATTGCCTTCATGTAAAAATGATTTGCGCTACTCTTTCCCAAAATGTTGCCAGTCAGCCAATGAATATATATTATTTCTTTTCCAGCTACTGTTTCTGATTGTTGTTTACAAAATTTATTTCAAGAAATAAGTGCATTTTACAAGTAATAGCCTCATAAAAGATTGTCTCAATAAGATAGGTCACATTAGCTATAAATCATTCAGACGTTCCTCACAGGGTTCCAGAGGCAGCTTAGTCGCCCCTCCAAAAACCTCAACGTTGTTTTCGACCCATGGAATGATGTTTCCGGGCATGTAGGTAGAGCAGTTAGCAATGTTCACGATATCATCTGCTTTTAGGACACGGTCCCATATGTTAAACTGGCTCAGCTCTCCAACGAAGGCTTGAGTTGCGTCAAATCTTCCACCAACTGTGTCCTTTGGAGAAAGCCGGAAACATTCCATTAAATACGGATTGTGGTCAAACATACAAAGGGTGGATAATGTCAAAAAGACTATGACCTGTGGTCCAATAAAGTCTACTATGGCTGTCAATATACCAAGTTCAACTCATATTTGGTTACTTATGGTTTGAGATGCGAGTTACCGTGACCTACAACACATTTTACAGAAATAATTGTTGGGGTTTCATTTATACCACTGAATGTTTTTTCTCAAAAGTGTCTTGAATTAATCCATATCCATATAGCTCTATATGTCTGATGAGTATAAATCCCATGTACCGAACACTCACCTGCTCCTGGCCGAGAATGAGAATTCCACCCGGTTTAATTGGGTGCCAAGGGGCAAGGTTTTCCCCAGAGCCAAGCCTCTCTCCATCCAGAAATGCTTCCCACAATCCATCCCTGGTTGTCCATGTTATGCATATATGATGCCATTTACCATCCCCAATAGAAAATGGGAGTTGAGCAACCTGCATGAAAACAAGATACAAAAGATGATTGAAAATATTCCTCAAAAGCTATCTCATTTTTTTTCTATTTTCAGTAAAAAAAGCTTAAAGAGTTACATCTGTGACAACGCCTCAATAACAAGGGAGTCATGGCTCTACGCTTTCAGTAACAATGCCTGAAAGTCTACTGTGAAGGGTAAGGCGATCTGAACTCAACTGAAGTTGAGTTGGGTTGAGTTTGCTTCCTTGTTAGTCCATTGCATTTCTGACCAAGGGCCCTGTGGCATTGAGATGATGTTTTGCTGACGCGTTCTCCTAGGGAGTTGACAATGTATGGGTTGGGAATAAATGCTTAACCATTACATCCTTAACGAATTGATACACTGGTGATCTGTATTAACAGAGGATCTGCTTAGAATGTAATACTTAATATAGATTGAAATGTTGTCTAGAACAGAAAAGTTTTACCCAAGGCTTCAAGGGCCAGAAACTCACCAGTAATTCTGTGTATTGTTGCTTAAATACATATGACTTAATCAGCCTAAACAAATGATGGAGCTGTCTGTACTCAAGGTAGGATATCTAAAACATTTGACCTGTCTAAAACCGCCAGGAGCTGGAGTTTAACGCTCCTTGTCTAGGACCTAATAATTAGGTACTTTCCACCGTAGTCTGTGGCTGAAAGAGCTTTAAAATCTGATTCTGATCACTGCATTTTTATACCTGGACATGTCAAGTGGTCAAAAAATGGTACAAGAACAAGTTTAAAGAGTTTTAATTACACACAAATGCACCAAATGTTCAATAAGCTTGATGCACCAAGAAAAAAAGAGGTACTCCAGGGGCGGAAAGACCCGGCTGGATTTAGGATCTCGAGAGAAAACAAACCCTCTGAAGGACTTGCACGGAGATAGATGCTGCAGATGAATGCGTTACGGTACGGATGAAGTAGACCATTAGGTCCCATCATTTCACATACCATTACAGCATGAAAACATCAGCCGTCACGCATGTAACAGAAGATCCCTAAAGCTTTCCGTGGTTTACAGACGCAGCTGCTACTGGGAATACATTTTAGAAGCGTAGATTTGCAGCAGGTTGCGAGACCCGTATGTATTTCCGACAAGCTGTGAACATTCCAACCATCTGAGTGCTACACTCGGTCTCCTAGCAACACCATCCGAACACACCACGGGAATATCTCTTTACCGGTCTATTAGACAGCATGGAAAACACCACCTAGTTACCACATTCTACAGCTAATTATCCTTACTATACAAACAAATGTGCCCAACATTATATTTTCTTCCGCACAGCACTGGCTGTACATCATTATGTATCCTCTGAGTGAAGAACAGAGAAGAATGGGATATAAATTTGAGTTTCTATGTCAGATAATTATATAACTTTTAGTAATGGAAGAGTGACCTCGTTATTATTGTGCATGGCCTTTGAAGCCCTTAGGTGTATAAAAATAAGTCACAGATTAACATATAGGATCTGTACTTCTAAGGCAAAGATTGGTTTACACATTGAGTTGCAAGAATGTGCACGTTAACTTTTAATTGTATTTGTAAAAAGTTAACCAAAAATGTACACGGTGCAGAGGCCCATGACACCGACAGCATCACTTGATGATGAAACCTGAAAATACAATTACATCACTGCCCTAAGTTCTGTCCTGCCATCTCCTACCTTGCCTTTAGCTTCCTTTTCTGCTTCGATACATAATTATAATTTTTTTTAAAAAACGCCCTTAGTAACCCTATTCTTTCCCCAATATATTCCTTCGCCCCCATAAGCCATATCTGTGCTCAGGCAAGCACATGTCTGCCGTTCCCGGGGGAAATTGCGCGATGGAAAAAGATGTCCCTCTGGTCTTTTCAACCAGTGCCCTGTGTTAATAATAAAAAAAATCCTGGCTCATAAACCATACAGGATTTCAAATGATAAATCTGGTTTGATTCAATCAGACCATCAGCAGTGTTTATTCATTCATCAGAGCTCCGTCACAGATACCCTGGACATCTGACCTGTTATTACTACAACAATCTACAATCTTGTGGACGTTTGTACTAATGGTCTATCATTGTGTATTATTTATAGTAAAGAGGTTGCGTCTACCTTGTCATTAATCAGTAGTTCAATAGGATGGTTCCCCCATTCGATCAGAACGATCTCATTTGCTTGGCCGGACACCGCATAAGAAAATGGGGTTCCGATTCCCGGAGAGGCGCTGGATTTCAACCACATGCAGATGGTGAACGCATACAGCTCCGGTAGACTCTTTCTAATCCTTCCGTACAAGTAGTTGGTACGGAGAGGGAGGGAAACCTTGAAGTCATCCGGAGATTTAAAGGGGCTGGTGCCTACAACACAAAAAAGTCAATGTTTATTACAAAATTATATATAAACTTACATATTCAGTTATAGTAAAATTGTGCAATTCATCGTGGTGATTTATGAATGGTGAACTGCTGATTGTCTAGAAAATATTATACACTTTTTTTCTTCCACCCAGACAATAAATTAAGAGATAATGTTTTTTATGAATTATTCAAATCTAGACCATTTGCTAATAGAATTTGGGGAATTACAGTTAATTCATTACATTATCTAATAATAAAGTAAATATAATCAAAGATTCTAGAACTGTTTTCTTCTGGAGTTACTGTGAGGTCCAAAGACTGCGAGTAATTATAATGCAACCTCATTCTCTAATGTCTTGATTGAGGTTGTAGTTGTGTAATCCATTTCCAGAGCATTTGTTAGGAAGGGTGTACAATACTGTAGAGCCCCCTTCTATTATTTTTATGAGTCACATGAATGTGCCATTGAGTCATGATCCAGAAAGCAGAATGTTGAACTCTCCTCGCACACGCATGCAGTTGACTCATGTATAAGCTGATCCGTCCATAACACCTTGCTCTAAACATCTTCTGACTTGAATATTCTACTCGGTCCAAAAAACAAAAGGGGCGATCAAAGAGGCACAGTCCCCCACATAGTCTTCGCCAGACCGGGACTGGCCACCTGGCATATTGGCCAAATGCCTGGTGGGCCTGTATTCCAGTGCCCAGCCGCCTGAGTAGAAAGATGTAACCTGGGGCTGCACACATCCAGCCAGCGGCTCCTGACCTTAAAGTGCCAGGAAATCACAGATTTCTGTGATTAAATGTGTTGTTGACAACTTGATATGAGAGCACGCATGTTACGGGGTTATGCTCACGCAGTGTGTGTGCAGCAGGGCATGTCCAGCGACTTGCTGCACTCTGCACCACCTGATCTGGCACTGGATCGACAGATCATGTGACCATGGAGCTTTGTCCGACAGTAGCCCACCAGGCATTTGCCTTGTGTGCAAAATAACCCCCATAATAATTCTCATGTAGGTGTATGGGATAGGACGTCAAATTATCTTATAGAATCTTTAGCCTGGTTAAATGGTTTGGTTATGAAAAGGCTTGTGTGAACATAAACGTTTTTTACACTCATTTATTTCCAGTTGTTAATTAGGACAACACAGAGTTTGGTATAAAACATTACTTATCCCATCAAAATCAAAAATAGGGGTTTATATATATATAATATATATATATATACTATATATATATATATATATATATATATTTTACCTATAGGTCCCCCAAACATTTTAAATTTCCATACCACCTTAATTTTTACTAAATTACGTATTCTACCATGTTCTATCATACTCCAGAGCTTGTTGTTTATCCTATTATAGGTGGAAGCGTGCAACCTATGACTTTATTCTTAGTAATGGGACACGTTCATTAATTATGTATCCGTTATACTATGGTCAAAGGTAATGTCTACTCCACAGGACCTGTAGGAGCAAGCACCAGAGATATTCTTATTGAATAGTCTCTTTTGCTGGCTTCATGACACGGTCCTCCAGAGCTGAAGGTACCCGAGGCTGTGTGAAATCACAATATGACACATGGCATTATTCCCGATAATGATCCTGCGTCTCTATATACCGTACATTGTATATTCAGTTTTCTCAAGACCTGAAATGGACATTGCCTCTGTAACAAGCAATGAGATACACGATATGCTGCTGTTCCTGGCCCTCCAGGAATATTGAGGAGAAATAGGAAATTAAATTACGGTAATATCCCCCTAGCTTGTTATGATTTTAATGGGATCAGACACAATAGAAAACCAGATGTCCAATACAGAATTAAATGCCCCAAAACTAAATCCCCAAGAATTCCAAAAAGACAGAGCAGAAATCATTTGGTCACGAGCAACCCATAATTCTCAGTTTGACTAAAGCTAGAATTATTATTATTATTAATTATTATTATTATTATTAATACACATGAATGCTTACCAAAGAGTTTTGAAGGAGTCAAAGTGTTATTTAATGAGTACTTGTTCTTCCCCAAAAGTCTATATCTGCCATAGATGTGCAATGGGGGTTTTAAATACTATTTAGATATGGTTGATAATATCCATTTGGCCTTAATCACAGAATTGGCAGTCCATCTTTGGATGCTATAAGATTATAAAGCCAACAGAAAGCTGAAAGCTGCAGGAAATCTTATTAACGCCATAACTAACCAAAGTGTCACTGAAAATCACAACAATACGTCACATAGTAAATAACAGATAAGTTTCAATAAAACGTGGTTTGTGAAATATATCGGTTGCCATCATATTAATATTTCGTGTTAAAACTTAATTTAATAAACTATATATATATTTGCAATTGGAATTACCTTTTTCGAGTTCATTAACTCTTTCCAGTAGAGCAGTGAGTGCCGACTCCGTCCTGTGTCTGTGAGCTGCACTCTCATTATGGAGTAAGGATTTCTCATCTTCAAGTTCAGCTACTTTGTTTAAAAGCTGGTGCTCCAGGTCCCCCAGCTTTCTCTGAAGCATCTCTCGAAGGTCATTAGGCAAGGCAGAATAGGACGCATTGGATCTCAACTGATGCTTTAACAAAAAGGTAGATTAATTGGGACAGTTAAGGATCCACATTTGCAATACATTCTGCATTGAATTCTTGGCATCCCTAAACAGACCATGACTTAACCCTTTGCATGACAAGGATATAAATCTCCAATGTTTCAAACCGGGTTTTATGCTGTATTTTACAAAAGCATATGAATTTGCCTTAAGACATTTTCTAGACCGTTGGACACTATTTATACGTTTCAGTTCATTTTATTATGACCTACCACTGAATCAACATCTGATGCAACCTATATATTAACCTCATATCCAAATAGCTCACATTTTAAATGTATGATGATGGATATGATAGTAAAATCATTTACATCCTAGAAGACATTGTGTAATATAAGGACACATTACCCTAAATAGTAAGGTTTGTGGGTTTGCTCTGTATATTGTTACTAGTGCTATCCATTATGATAGCATGCATACTGTAGATCCATTTTCACACACAGTTCACTGACACAGTTCAGGAATATGTATACATCAATACATTGTAATGCAATTTGTTGTATGGATGAACATATTATAGCATGAATCCTTCTAACTCTTCTTAATTAAGAGTGCATTAAGTTCTTAATGCACAGCTAGATGGCATTACAGGTTAAACATGATAATATAGGAACACAATAGGGATTAATTAGAGGTTGAGAATTGTTGTTGCAATTCCTATTCTGAACATAGAATATTTTTTACCATGGCTTATTTATTTTTATGTGTAATGCAGCACACTTTGCCTACAGGATAGTTGGTGTACTGGATACACAGGGTGTTATATATTAAGGAAAAACTGAAGCAAAATGAGGGCAATTATCAGCATCAGAATTTCTCTTTACCCATAACCTTCCATAATTCCCCAATAGAAGTGCAATAGCAAGAATATATTTGTGATTGATCATCAGTTTTTATGATCTGGAGCAAATCCAATCACTGCAAATCCAATCACTCTCAGACAACCAGCTATTCTACACGGCAGTGTTCATAGTGCTTTACAGATCAGCTCAGGGGTTCAGGACCCTGGACAGCTCCACATTAAGAAGAGCTGAAGAGCTGCCCCTGGTGCTGGAGGTCTTCATTGTGCTGCTAGTGCAAGGGCAACAAATCTGGATCTATGCTTAGTGAGGCTAAGTAATTGCATGGGTTAGGGCAATTAAATACTGACATTATCCAGACTTACAGAGCATTTTAATGCAAATAATACAAAATACACCCTTTTTGATCTGACACCTGTTTATGATCCTCCTAAAAGCGGAGATTTCATAGTAAAAGTTCCACCAAAAGACATAAAAGTTACCTCCAGATTCTCCAGCCTGTCCTTCAGAGACTGCATGGTGCGGCTGAGCTGATCGATGATCTGGCTGGGATCTCTGGGTAGATCCCCCATGGTGTCTTTGCCTCCAGATTTGCTAAAGCCTTTCCTCCAGGACCCATGCTTGCCATCCTGCCCCGTGCCCTCAGACAGGCTTTCACAGTTGGTAAGTTTGGATGTCAGCTCCTTTATAGTCTCCTTCTGCTGCCCGATGGTGTCCTTCTGCTGCAGGATGGTCTCCCGGAGCTGCAGGATGGTGTTGCGAAGCTCCTCTTCCTGAGCTCCTGGAGCAGCTGGCATGGGGCAGCCGGGGTGGGCATCTGGTGGCAGTACAGTGCACACATAGCGCTCCCCGGAGTTATCCTGCTTTTTCACACTATTCCCTTCCACCAGGACGAGTAGACAAAGAATCCCTCCAAGAACAGCATTCATGATGTCCTCAGTCCAGACAGCAGACTGAAGATGTGCAGGTGTCCCAAAACCAACAAGCCAGATGATCTGGAGAAGTCACAGGGGTCTCCAGATCCAAATTAAAGCAATTCAAACAAACAATCAAAAAGCTGAAGCTTCTTAGAATTATCTCAGGGATTCTGTGCTTGCAGGTGGACTTTTCCAATGAGTTCCAGAGCTATAGAACCCAAGTGGCACTCTGTGTCTCCTTCCTAGAGCTCGGGATCCTGAGGACTTCTGAGGTCCTCTCTCCAGCAGGGCTGTGCATTTACTGAATGAGCTGATCTCAGAGGCTCATCTTAAAGGATCAGCACCACCAGGCGTGTCTAGATTGGCAGCCCATGTCTCCTCCAGACGTCATCTCATCCCATCAGAAGGCACAGGAAGGTGAGAATGATGCTGATGGGAGGAGAGGGGGGTGAGAGTAGCAGCATCCTCCCCAGGTCTGTCCCAGGGGTGCTTACTAAGTGCAGGATATGCAAAGAGAAATATTTCATTCAGTGGGATGATCGCATTGATAACTTGTTCAATTCATTAAGAATACTAAGAAGCTGAAATCATTACCCAGGGGGCTCTGATTTTTTTTTTTTAGCAATTAGCAATTATTCTGAGAATTAAAAAGAAAACAAATGTTTTACACCTATAAAATATATTCTCAAAATGTAAAAACATTATTATGTATTTGAGTTTTTAGTGTTTATGGTAAGTGTTCTGAAGGGAAGATATGAAATTACTATAATACATAAGAATATATATATATAAATTACTATAAAAAAAGAGAAAGTGACACAGAGAAAATAGATAGATAGATAGATAGATAGATAGATAGATAGATAGATAGATAGATAGATAATAGATAGATAGATAGATAGATAGAGATATAGAGAGAGATAATAGAAACATGGATACAGATAATGGAGATGGATAGATAGAGAGCTAGAGGTAGAGAGACAGACACATTATTGTCTATATACTTAACCATTTAGCTGCTGGCTGCATCAGAGACCTTCAAGGATAATATCCCAAACAGCAAAATGTACATACTTTTCCTAATTCTGCAAACATTGGGACTGTAGAGATATCCAATTCAGAAATTTAAGTACCACACTTTGTCATGATTATGGAATTACAAACCGCCATTCAGATAAACTGTTAATGTTCACGTTCAGAGCATATTGCTCAGAGGAATGATTAATAATTCACTAGGAGTATTAATGGACTTCAAGTAATGGGAAATCGGTGAGACAGAACTACAGTATACATGGTTAGTGTGAGCAATTAAGGGAACCAGCAGTAATAGAACAAACATGTCTTTACTCCAAGGAATTCCCATTTTGTGTGAAATTATACCTAACTCTCAATAGCCAGTACACTGATTTCATTTTACGGAATTAGTATTTCACATGCGCAAAGCTCAGAATTAATGGTTCAATATATCAACATAATCACGAGTGACTGCACCTACACTTCCATGTAATGTCTCACCAGTTTCCATACATATTGTGTTGTGTGATAATTCCTAGTGGGTTATTAGGAGAGAGGAGGAATTATACATCTCATGGCATAAATCTCTGCTCTATGGTGAATCAAGGGACTGAGCTAACATTGACAGGAACCATGTGAAACAAAGAGAACACCAGTAGACACAACTGAAATGCTGGGACTTGGTAGAAATTTCTGGCCATGTCTTACCAAAACTACCTCAACATATGGCAGCCAGCCATACCAACATGCTAAAGGCCAGCTTTTTTGTACAGTTGCCTCCAGTGGCCACATGTGGAATTGCAGCTTATGCAGTTTAGCATTATGTCCCCTTTCAAAATAACCTTCCTCTGGCAAGGGAGCAGAAAATAGAGATCTGTGACATTTATAATGACTTGCCTCTTCTCAACCACTGGGGGTGCATTACCAGGATGTCACAGCACCAGTAGACAACTTATTGCGGTGTTTGAGTGTTAAATGAATTAGTGACAGGAGGCTGTAGTTAATGGTGAATATTCAGAAGAAGGTCTTGTTACTAGTGATTACTCAGAGATTATTACTGGGACCCATTCTCTTTAAGATTTGTATTGGTGAAATTACAAAATATCGTAAAAGTATGTGTTTTTGCTGGTCATACAAATTCTGAAATGGGGTAGGCATTTGTGCTGAAATAAGTCAAATGGCTAATCATTTAAGTAAATTGGAAGACTGTCTGAGCATATGGCAGCTGCAGTTTATGTGTAGTGTTAAATAGTGCACTTGGGGTGTAAAACACACATTGAGGTATTGGGGTACCATGCTGTCAGTGGCATCACAGGGGAGATGTGCAAGCAATTTTTCCAAGAACCTAAAGGTAGTCAGGCAGGCAACATACAGTAAAGAAGCAGAGAATGAAAGCAGTGTGCTGGATTAGTTGTTATCAGGATGATGGAAATAACTCTGCCCCATTATAAGTATTGTGTGCAGTTCTGGAGACCCCATTTCTAGATGAATATTGACGTTCTGTATAGAGTTCAGAGAGGGAGCTACTAAAATGATAAATGGACAGGCTTGGAGATGAGTGGAACCATCTTCCAACCAAAGTGGTAGATGTCAATACATTGAGGGAATTTGAATATGCATGAGACAGGTATATTGTGAATATAAGACGGCACAAGAACTGAATATGATTTGACGTTTTTTAAAGTTCTTAGCTCTATAGCCACACCAGTATGGCAGATGAGTCATTTTCAGCAACTAAGTGGTTACATCGGACTGAGGAACGTTAGTATCCTTTTGTTTGCTAATGCATTGCTTGCCCCTATAGCACTTAAAGTATGAAGGGAAATGTTCCTGTATCAGAAAAAAAAATACAATGATCTTTTATTGTAGATTAAAAGTGCAGTCCCTTTAATGCAGTATCCATTGAACAGCCATTGAACAGCTATGTATATGTATAAAAAATAGTGCAGAAGTGGAAAATAATAGAGAGGCAACACCGGAGAACTAAAAAATCAATGAATTGTATTAACATATGGACAGGGTAATGCAAACCAAGAATCAAAATGCTAATTAATTAAACGAAGGTATGAGGAAAACTGTTATTCGAAAGAATTGTAATAGTGAGAAAAATGATGTGTAAATAATTATGCATGGAAGTGCAAGAGAGATGAGCACTGACAGCGTAAAAACAGGCTAGGGTTTATGCAGCCCAAACCAGGGGTGAGCTAGTTTTTTACAGTGAGGGAGATCCCAGTTGTGAATCCCAACTGGAGAAACTTTCAAATTTGATCTTGTTTCTAACATTAGAGAAGAAAAGGCTCCATCAGCTAAAGCTTGAGCAGGGATTCACCGTAAGGCAATTTATTTGTGCTATTGTTTTTGGCTACACTAATCTCTCATGTGATTTTGTACATAATTTGTATCCTTTCCATAATCTCTAGGGATTCTCTCTGTGAGTAAATGCGAGTCCAGACATTGAATGTAAGGCGGTGAGTTAGGACCAGCATGCATCACACCATATGTAAAACGCAGTACGCAGAACATATGCAAATTAGTTATAACAGGAAACCACACCGACTTATACAATCCTCCCATTTGAACCAATAATATTGGTCAGACAGGCAGAAGGAAAGGTGAATCTAGAGAGCTCTGTCTCGCTCGCCGTTACCACCCAGTACCCCTAATCAGGTACAGGGTGACTTAACCATAAATCCAAGCAAAGGAACCCGATGTTACCTGCTTGAAGTATGTAATGCAATCTAGGGGTCCACCGTCTATAATGGGAAATACAGCCTCCAGGTGCCTGCCAAGTCACGGTGGCTTCCGTGACAACTGTATTACATCAATGTTTGTTATAGGATTTATAAAATTACCAGTCTAGATAACAGTTAGATGCTTGTTTGTAGAAAAGCTGATGATTTTCCAAGATCTGTTGATGTATTGAGCAGATAAATCCCCTACCAAATAAAATGTTTGATCCACGTTTATCGGGTTAAGGGCTGCATAGTTGCATAAACGCAGGGCAGATTTGGATCTAAGGCAGACTACGGTAGATTATGCACTCGGTGACCCAAGTCTGGCCCTGTGAAGAAGAACTTCCTAATATCAGCTTTTCATAATGCGCAGTTTGGGATTTGATTCCTGCCTCATTGACCTCTATTAAAGCAAAGTCACGAAGTGGTTGTCTCACAGATGCAGTAAAAGAAGAAAGCAGACCGTTTAATTTTATGTACAAAGATAGCACTGAATTATTTCAATAACGGGCTGCTTTTAAAAATCCGCCTTGGTTTCCCTTGAGCTCTTCTCCCCTTTCTGATTTCAGTACATCACAGCCTACTTCCAGCCGACAGCATGGGATGAAACAGCTTATTAAGCTCCAAAAATTCAGTTTGAGGCATGAAACAGACAATCAGTCCATAGATCCGAGCATTTGGTCTTTGTTGTAAATTTAGCACAGAGCTTTACTCCTCTGAAATCAGCTTATGATCCGGAAAACTTAATATACTCTCAAATCTCTAAGCAAATATCTCTTTCCCACTGCACTAATTCACGTATCTCGTAACTGTTAAATTAGGTCAAACGTAAAAATAAATATGAAGATTTGTGAATGATGAAGACATTTTTATGGATTTAATCAAAAATTCTGATATAAAATGAATTCATGGACATGTGATACTTTTGGCAGGACTCAAATATTGTCTTCTCTTAGATATTTTGCTGTGTGTGTGTGAAGCCATATCATCCCAGTGATAAAACGCACCATAAATCCCGCCATCTTTCATTTACTATTCACTATCACATTTTAACATGGAAATGTATTGAGTAATACAGGGCGCTCTGTGCGTATTATTGTAAATGGAGATTTGCATTATGCTGTATGTCTTGTCTGACAGCTACAGTATGATTTATGTGATGTCATTATTTGGGGCTTTACAAAACAAATACTCAGCTTAGTGGGTTTAAATGCTAAAGGCTAACGGATAGGGTCACAGCACGATAAAGAACATTGATGTATGGGTCAAAGACAGAATGAAGTCTTTCGTTGGTAAAACAAACGTCACATCATGTTTTGGGGCCTCTGATGTCATAATTGAAATGAGACATCTCATGATAAATGGAAGATGGTGACTTGTCATATACAAAGTATAATATATATATATATATATATATATATATATATATATATATATATATATATATATATTTCCTTCCTACCTTACTCTGGGGGATCAATTCTGTATTTCTTTTTTAAATATTTGGGAAATTCTGCACCAATGGTCTGCATGTCAGTCTTGTACCATATGGCTGGATGCGTCTGTCTTGCTTCTGCTGGTGTCGCTCAATATTCTTTCTTACCCTCGGGGATTTTGGGGGAAATTCTGCATCGGTGGGGCTGAATGTGTCTATCTGCTAGTGTCTACCCAGTGCCCTACTACTACTACAGCAGACTTATTGTCTTATTCCGAGGGACCAAGTCATCAAAATGGTACGGATTTTGGAGACATTCATCCTGCTGGATGTGTGTATCCATTGTTGTAGCGCTGCTGTTGGCGGTGGTCCTGCAGTGCAACAAAGTCTGGATCTCTTCCTAAAACTTTAAATGCTGTTGAGTCGAGAATACCGAAGTCTACTATGGAGTACACTACGTAGCGTCACTTGTGTGTCAATGAAGTACTCCCACTTTAGTGACTTAACCCCTTAATTACACCATTTTCTGTAAAAGGTTCATATTACAACATTCACTGTCAATTTGTTTTGCAAAGAATCCTAAAATGACTTAACCTGCCTCTTACCAAAAACGTACAGAATCTAATACCTCCTGACTAGTGACCCTGCCACAGAACAGTCTCACACTTGCATCAATGAATATCCGATGTATTTTGAGTAGTCAGTTGCCTAGTGAACGTTTATTACAATGTTGGCCGTGAGCTATTACAAAGAACTGGGAACAGAACGTGACGTATCAGCCATGCCGATTTCAGCCAACTCGACCCTAGGGTCTGTTTTACTATTCAATGTTTCTTCCTCAACCCACGGAATAGATGTTTAATATTTTAATGCGATTTGGCAAGTTCTGTTGTTTTTAAAGAAAACATGTATTTATGGACTTGATTAATTTTCAGATTGTAATATTCATGCGAAAATAAATTTGTGTGTCCAAATTAGTATATACAGGGCTTAATTAGCAGTATCTAAAAATGCAGTTTTTGTGTTTTCTAGTTCATGCAGCTGGTCACTTACAATCATCTCTCCGTTAAAGTATAGCACCACTGTGCTAAAAAATAATCATTCCGATTTAAAACTTATTACAAAGTTAAAATCAAACTAAAATCATTGAATACATGGAATTCTTACATGGGCACTAACGAGGGTTGTCACCTTTTCCTAAAAAAAAAAATACCGGAGTCACAAAATGGCAAAGCCACAAAAGGAGAGCATAATGGAACACCCCATTATATAGTGAGCCAGACACAAATTGTAGTACATCATGACTCCCCCCATTATATAGTGAACCAGACACCAACTGGGGTTCAGTATAACTCCATTATGCAGTGGTCAGGCCTGGGTTAGGAGCCTTCAGGCAGAAGGTACAGACAGCCAGAAGCAGACACAGGATCACAAAGGGTAAACGAGCGGAGGTCATGGAGCAGGAGATAATCAGGATGATTGTGTAACAAGCCAAAAGTCAAAAAGCATGATGGTCAAGCGAGGACAATCAGGTTCAAGTGGGGTAACGAGCTGTATCAAGGAGTTGGTAACTGTATGTGGACAGGTATCATATACAAGCAGTGAGCTCATCCCTGTAATCTGCATTGATTGACTACTACAAGCCTACTAGGTCCATCTGAGCCACCAACAGGAATGTTTCTTGGGCCAGTTTGATACTTTGTTTTGGAGTGTGCTAATGTCCATGTATGAATTATCTTCCCGGTTATGTATAGTTATATTATGCAGCCAACAAACATAAAACATTGTATTGATATTGGTATTGATATGATGACATGAACATTGTAGCTCAGTAAAAATCGCATGTCCTATGCAGCAGTGTTAACAGTGTCCCAGGAATCCCTAGGGGTTCCTATGAGACCTGAGCCTCATTCTGGTCATGGTCATGTATTACACCCCAGGGTAATTCCACTTGTTCCACCCAGTATTTATAGGGGACACTGCTCTCACCTGACTCGGAGAAGGGCCTACCTCAACCAGGCTCCCTTCCTTGCACCACGCGGCTCCATAGATATACTATGGAGGTCTCCATTGTGCAAATGAGTCTATTTCAAAGGGGATCTCTCATCTCCTTAACAGCTCATTGAGGAAATCTATACGTTCGTCAGTAGTATGTAATTAGTGTCATCAAAAGGATGCTTGCAAGCAACTACAACAGACTTTTTTTTATGATAATTGAGTCTCACTTTTCTTTGCTGTAAAATTTCCCTTAAAAGATTACGAAACCAATCGCTAAGTGCTGGAAGTAAATTGAATTGCCATAAGATACACTGTAACACTTAGCAATTAGCAGCAATTATTACTTCAGTTGCAGAAATATAACAGCTGCTCCTCGTTTGTTTCCTTTATAATCATTATTTGATTGCTTAAAGCATAATTAATGTCAGCTTTACAGTACATGAGGGACTTAAGGGATTTTGAATGGAATAAAAAAAAAAAATCAGTAATTGTGATCCACTCTACAGCGATCACTTCGTACACAACTAAGAATGCGCTATAGGTATATGAGACAGAATATTTTTGGAAGAATCGCCTTAATGGTCGTGTCACTTGACCCTGTCCAAATCCAACGATTCTAACACCATAATGGCGGAACCAAGAAGGAGACCAATAGTTTGGCATTAGGGTGGGGTAACTCATTTCTTGCAAATGTGATATTAAATGCCCAGTATGAGTATAAGATCAAAATATGGCTCTATTCAACCCTAATCCCATTTAATATCCCCTATGAAAATGTAATGTAAATGTAACAAATTGGTCTAAAACACGACCAAGGACGGATTAAGGTTTGAGTCCCGGAAAAGCCTACCGGAATAAAGATAAATCTCACGTAGGCCTCCTCACCTGGGGCTGGTCTCTACACCGGCCATATAATTATACGTGTGGCCGTGGTCACGCGTGTTGTGGATCATGCTGTGGGTGAGGTAAGGAGGGTGCGAGAGAGTATGTCTGTATGTATATTAGAATAAGAATGTATGCATAAGTGAGTGTTAACATGAATGTGTAAGTGTATGTGAGCATGAGTGTGTCCGTGTGCTTGTGTAGGCATTTGTGTGTGTAAGCATGGATGTGTAAGCGTTTGTGTGTTAGCATGGATGTGCACAGCCACTCTAACAACATACACTTACACACATATACATATACACATTCACCGTCTCTTATAATCCTTGCAGGTCACACACGTGCTTCTCTCATTCTCTCATTGCCCCCCCCCCCCTATATTTTTTGTTCTAGATATTTATTGGAGAGCTACAAGTTTATTTGCAACGTTTATCACCTCGGTTGTAAATATATATTCTCATTCATTTATTTAAATACATTTGAAAATGGTTAATTTGATATTTAAGATGTTTTTTCCGCATAATACGAACTATACCGCTGCTGCCCCAGTTGGTCCACGAGAGGGAAAAAGGAGGGTATATTGGGGAAAGGTTATGGGAGTAAAGACAGGATAGAGTGAGGGGTAGAAGCAAGTGAAGCGGTGAGACTTTCATTGTTGTATAAAAGTCGAATATGATTGTAGAATCTGTCTGATTCAGAAATGTCCCTTAAACAATGTCAGAGAAACTGCGGTCAAATAACGAGCTGAAGTGCATCAGAGCTCTTAAAATACAAAAGTGCTTCCTAGGTGAATAAGGGCGCAGGAAGAAATCCCATCATGCAGCTCATCCGTTGAGTTTATCCATTTGTCAAGAGCTGCAAAAACTCATGGAAACACAATACGACTAAATTTAACAACGGAAAACTTAATATGTCTTTGTTACCAAATGCCCCAGAGACCGTTCCGACATTGTGTCAACATTTAGATGTCTAATTAATGGAGAAAAAAGAAAAGATAATAAAAAGAAAATGCTTTATACACATTACCCAATTAATGGGAAGCGCAAACAAAAATGAGGATAAACTAGGCACCAGTAGACCTTTTTACAAAGAAAAACATTTTGTAGGCATTAAAAGAGGGTGGCAGCTGCCGGGTAAGACTAACACAGTTAGTACACTATTGAGATATATAAGGTTTCTGGCATTTGGCTTTGACAGCTAGGTCGGGACTGTTAACAACTACAGGCCACAAAGAGCCATACTGGGCTAATTCTATATACTGAGAACTCAGTGGGCTGTGACTCCAGAAGAAAGTGGGTTATGATCTTCTAAGAATGTTGGTAAATCTGCTCCCTTCCTCGAGCGTATCATGAAGCTTATTTCACTGTGTGCGCGATGTTGGTAAGATAATATTTGCCGTTTCAACGTACAAATCTGGGTTTCTCCTGCCTGTCCTGTACTGCGGGCAATTACTCTCAAGGGATCCATGTATAAAGTGGATACAGAGGCAAAAGGTGATCATTGTTGACCTTATTTGCATGCACCTACCCAGAATCCCTTGTGGTTGTGGCAGCACCATGAGATTTCTGAGGGAAAAAACAAGCCTTAATGACAAATGACTCAAAATGCATAGTTTTCGATGGGTTTAAGGACTGCCCAGTGTCCTTAAGGGGTTAATAATGCTTCTACTACCCCTTACATTAAGTGGAAGGGTTTTCCATCACCTTTACCCACCATAATTTATGTAATTTCCCGCATAAAGAAAATGTAACGTTTCTGCCAGGTGTATGTGGTAACATTGTGTACTGTATAGAGTCCCAGGAACGCTAATCTAGCAGAATTGGGCGCGCAGATACAGTATATATTATTTTTATTGAAATATGGATTCGTTTAGCAATTCCTGACAGAAAGGAAGACAGATGAGCAGACAGATGTAATTCAAAGTCCTTCCATGCTGCTCTTCTCAGCATGCGCAGCATGCAGACGGCTTACACATCCGCGTGGTTATGTAAGACTCCCCAAAGGCCCGATGAACGTTAGTTTCCTGTCATCTTGTTAACGTGAGCTGAGTAGTATTTCCTGAACCATTTAATTCAGTTATCAACATTCAGCTCTTGCCCTGCCCGGAGAGTTATAGATCCATTGTTGTACAACAGCAGGGCAATCAAGGACCTCTTTAAAAGCAGTGGTACTGCCAAAAGCATTATGACAGCAGCCATGATCATTGTGATGTCACCCCCATACTGTCAATTAAGTGTGAAGGGTTAATCGAGAGGATCTATGACCCAATGATATCTTAAAGGGCAATACCCACTTTTTTATGGTATAGCTGTGTAGCCGGTAGGGTACATAGGGGTACTGCCCTGGGTCAGGTCTATGGTTGTGCCAAAGGTCAATACATGTCTGTTTGTGATGAACTTGTAATTGATTTGCATATATATATGAGTTATATACCTCAACAGATGTATTCATTTAAACCATACAATCATGTGTATACTATAAAGGTTCCATTTGCATAGAATTCTCACTGGAGGAATAATATCCTCAACCAACTGTTTCGGGAAATATGAATAAACGGAAAGTAAGGATAAGCGCCCGATAAGACTGACTGAACGAGGCAATATCTGTCTCAGGCTTATGATCAGTAATCTCAGATCTGCTAGTAAAGTGCTGCCTGAACTGATTTACGCGTCTATTTTAACCCAAGTAATTACATTTATTTCCATTAATGGTCATTATTCCATACTTCCTGATGTCACATGACAGTTTATCCAGAAAAGGACGACAGGACACTATGTCTGATAGGAATTAAATGAAAATCGATCCTACAGATCAAGGGTGGTATTTAAAGCAAAATAGTCCTTTTAGGTGCAAGAGTGAAAAATCCAAGAAGACCACAACCTTTTATGGCATGGGGGGTCCATTGAGTAAAGAATAATTTCATATATATTTATAACAATTGATAGAAAATGTAAGAATGAAGTTATCATTTGTTCTTCTTTTGTATTCTACTAGTTAAGGGGATTTGGACCTCACAATAAAACCACACTCAACAAACTCATCACAATCCTGAAACGACACAAGCAAGGTGCACCTTCAGTGTTAAAGAAAAAGCACAAATATTAAAGGCCATCTGAAATATTTAACGCGATTTAGCAAAGTATAACAGGGAGGTTCATTCAGAAATGTTAGAACAAGAGGCCAAAAGAAGCTCTAAAACTGGAAAGTAAGAGGTATAGAGGTAATGTAAGGGAATTTTACTTTACTAAGATGGTGTTAGATAAATGGAACAACCTCCCAGTGGAAGCGGTAGAGGTTTATACAGTGAGGCAATTTAAACATGCATGGGCTAGGCATAAAGCCTTCCCGAATCCAAGACGAGAACCGAGGACTGATTAAGGTCGGAGTCTCCACATTAGGAAATATGGGTCAAATGGTTTTAACCCCTTAAGAACAATGGGCGGTCCCTAAACCCATTGAAAACAATGCATTTTGAGACCGTACATGTACGGGCTTTGTCATTAAGGGGTTAATGCATAGCATGTATAAAATAAGGGCAGATGTATAAAAGCTGCTTGCTTCTAGTATTTATTTTACAACCAAACTGTGCTGCGATTAAGGCACAAACCTCTTTTGGCCAGTTGTTCCTGATATAAATTTGGGCTCCGTTATAAATCACCCCAAAATGTGTATAATTTGGGGCTAAACCTATCCCCTCTGATGATGCCGATTCCCTGACCTGTTTCGGTCCCGTATACACACACGTAAAACACCCTACCTGAGTGACGGGGGGCAGCCACCAGGTGCGTCTCTAGTTTATACTAAAATGCTGGTTCTACAAGGATATGAGACAGCGAGACAAATACAACTTGCTTTATTGATTACTCATCAAAAGATTGGAGTTACAATTCAGGAAATTCTCTCCTTTACACAAAGCATTCGCATATGGTCTAAGTAGACGTTTTTTTAGACAGCTTTCATACATTATTAACTAAAGAACCCCAATCTAGTTTTAAATGCCTCCGACATTCGCATCTGATATTGCCCCATGTGTGCTGCACTGCCTCATTATCTTCAATGAGAGCTGCTGAAAGCAGGTATTCTGTAGCACAGAGCCAAGATGAATGGTGAATACCGAAGAATGTTTCATTAAAGGACTTACGGTTAGAACATTGCCGTTCCACGAAATTCAGGGACAGAAGACAGTAATATATAGATATTTTCTCTCAGCTAAGCAGTTGGATTCGCTTTGAATGAAGCCAGTCTGCAGAGTCGTCACGGAAAATCACTTGTTGCTTTTGAAATTGCAAAAAAAAAATTGAAATCCTATGACGCTGTGGGGACTGTGGATGAAAGCATCAAAAAGATGAATGACACTTTTAGAATTCTATTTGAAAACATTTTTCCCCAAAATAAATCAATGTTTCTATTTCTAGATTGAAATTAAAGAACTGCAAGTATAGAATGTCACTATTTTTTGACTTTGTGCTAAAAAAAAAACTTTAAAAAGGTTTGGGTAGTAATAAAAAACGTTGGAGGCAAATTAATTCAGTGTTAAAAATAGGGTGATGTTTAATGATCATATGTCAATGAGCACATTTCAGGTGTTACCCCAGTGGTATATTTACCTTTGGGGACAGATCCCCTGTAAAAAAAAACAGAGCACAAGGATATGATGTCATATGGTCCAGGGATACACCAGTGACTTAGTTGTGTAACAGAATAAAGGTGCCATGGGGGCCACAACAACCCAGACTTTGTGTCTTTGGAGATGATAGACATGCAAGCATTGTGTCTACAATAGGTTATAGACCACTAGCCCCAGGTGTTCAGCAGCCCTGAGCTCCCTGTGTCCCTGCACTTGATGGCATGGAGGAGAAGAGAAGGAAGCCCATAGTGTCTTGATTGTATATCAGGTTATCACAGTAACTTATGTAGCGGAGGAAAACGTAGAGACATTGAAAGAGAAATCCGGTTCCGTACATATAGTGGCATCCAGTGCCTACGAAAAAATGGCCGATATGTTCACCATACCGCTAGACCACTGAAGTGTGAGCTGACAGCTGTGGGAGCCCCCTACATTATTCAGATATTAAGAATGTATTCCTAAATATCACACTTCTGTGGGTTAATTTGCTGAAATGCCTCAATAACTGTTACCACAGTAAAATGACTTCAGAATGCTTGGGTTGCCCTGGGCAGTCGCTCTTTTCCTACCGGTTGAAAAAGCCTACTATTACCCCGAATCCTCAAACATCAGAAACTTCATAACAATCGTTATACAGCCATACATATCTTCCAAGGATAGAATAGTTTGAGGCAGAAAAAGAGCCCCCAAATGAATAATACCTTGTTGTGTGAATAATCACATAGAACAATTGATCTTCTAACCTCAAACACTCATGTTCTTTGTTCCACATATACCGGTAATTACATGGAATCGGACTGATGATTTGCGTCCTGTGAAACCAGTACATTTTATTTAGTGTCAGTGAGTGCAGAATATATATAATGTATCATCCCTCCGCTGTCAGTAGAACAATCCCGAGTCCCTGCTGGGAGATAAAATTATTGCTAAATTACATGTTTACTAGGAATGAGTAACTATTAGCTTTGCCTGTAACACTCCGAGATTCTGTTCAACATTTTCTTTAAAATCTTACACTTAAGTTGAAATAATCATCAATGTATAATGCCAAAAGGGTCACAGAAAAATTGTGTTATTTATTAATATTAATTTAGTTTTTACCATTATTATTATTAATAGTATTAGTACTACTAGTACTATATAATGATAATGATGTAAAAGAGTTATACAATTTCCATACATTTATTTGTATTTTGGCATTCTTCTGATATATTAGCAAAATAATAGCATGGCAAACAGCCATCTGTACTTCATAACAGACGTCCAAGGAGGAAGTCTTTGTTTTAAACCAAAGGCCCTCAAATATAACAGGGTTCCAACAATCCAGGAAAAGATAAACAAGTACTCCACTGTGAAGAAGAAAATAGTCAAAAAAGTGCCTGAGGACCACGGTGGATGCCAGATACACCTATACATAGACATCAATACCTACATACACCTATACATAGACATTCATGCTCCCATACACTTATACGTAGACATCCATACCCACATAGACGTATACATATATACATATTCATGCTCACATACATACAAACATACTGACAAAAATGAATGTCTGTTTCATAAGAACTGAAAGAACATTGTACATTTGTCTGCTGCAAACATATGCTAATATTTATCTACTTAATTGATGTTTCACCAGGTAGGTAATTCAAGCCTTCGAATCAAATTATAACGCACATAAAAGCATTTACATCATTTTCTATCTAATAACTGGGAAAAAAATAAAAGAAAAAAAATAAAGCTAAAACATTCTGCAAGAATAACAATAGTCTTGTACATACATAATACTTTTCCAGAGAAGATGATAAGTTATTTGTTAGGAATATTGTCTTTTAATGTATGTATACAACATTCCCTGTTGTACTGTCAAGCAGACTGAGAAATTCAAACAGAAATTTTATGGAGCCTCGGGGACCTTGCCATTGAAGATACAATTCTGGTTCTGCGCGACAAGATTCTTCTCATACTGCAGTACGCCGCCCTGTTGGCCACAGTGAGCGGAACTGTCACCATTACAGTTTTCTCTTTTATTTGGACCTCTCAAATGGACAGACTAAAGAGTTATGTACAAGGATCTTTCCAAGGGTGGCAAATGAATATATGATATACAGACGTTGTTGAAATCCTCCTTTGTTTTTAACTGTCCATGTAAGCCCCTGAAAGGCACTACAAATGGCTTTGCAGGACACAATGGAACAGATTGCAAGTCTCCCTATTGCCATAACAGAGACTAATGTGGCACTAAGCAGGCTGACCAATGGTAAATCAATATTTCTCTGGCCACAGAAGTGGATGTTCTTCTCATTAATTGTTGCTTGATAAAGTTCTGATATCCTGCCAGAGTTGGTCCAGTGGTCCCCTTGCACAGTTAAGGCCATGTCAGACTTAGATACATATCATAGCATGTTAGAGTTTCATCTGCTATGAGTTTTCTTTAGGTGAGTGAATTATGCCATTAGGTGAACCCTTCAACTACTAGAATTCACATGACAGCAAGCAACAAGGTAGGACCTTCTTGGAAAATCAAAATATCATGAGAGGTTCCAGGAGATGAATGTAAAAATGGATTATCCCACATTTTAATAAGCATCATGGTCTGGAATACTTTATCAGTTGTATTAATGTTTGTTTTTCATTTATGCAGCGTTGTGCTCTCTGGAACAGTTACAGTTTTGTGTATTTATCATGGGTAAGAATTTTCAATCCTCTTATCCGTGGATCCTCTTGTAAAGCTGGCTTACATGTAGAATTTCAAAATGGGCTCGCCTGCTGAGTGTCAGATGTCATATCAATGTATTGTTGCTTCCTCTGGCACTGAAAAAGTTCTAAACATCATCAATGTCAATGTAGATGACTTCAAGCCAATAACATATAATACATAAAGCGACATTAGCCACAAGAAGGCAGAAGACAAAAAGAGTACACGTAAACCCTATTATACCATGTCATGACATTGCTTTCCTAAGAAATCCTCTCATTTTTTGTGATGGCACATACCACATAAATGTAGTCGGTCAAAAATATGGACTATAAATATGTAAAAGCCCATCTTCTCTGGGAATTCATTACTGTCATGTCCTGCGACACTTCTTTTGTTGGTCAGGATCTCGAGACACTTCTTGTCCAGGGCAGTCAGTCCTGCATCGCTGGTATGGGAATAGTGCACTCATTCTCTGGATTTAGCATTAATGTCATGAAAACTACTGAAAACCCTGATAAATCAAAATGTGGTGCGAATGAACTAGCCCATGCTATTAGATTCTATAAAATATCTCAGCGGTATTAATGTCACCTGCCTGGAGGACTGGGGGCTTAAATGAAGAACCCCCTCTGGCAAACAGAGATGGGGGATAGAGTGTATTGAACCCTTTGGACACCTACTGTCCTCTAAGGTGAAGGCAGAAAAATAAAAGTAAAATAATGTCTTGGATCTGTTAAAGTGTTACCGACATACGGAACAGTATGCAAAGATGAAAAAAATAATTTAACATTTCACAAGCTTGTTAAATTTGAGATCTATTATTATTATACAACTATCATAAAATAATTGGGATTGTAAATGAATGAGCAGGATAGCAGGATAATTGCTAATTACATCATTATATTCCCAACTAATTAGCACTCCTAATTAGTTTTAAGATTGAACAAATGCCTGTTGTCTTTACATCTATGATCACATAACCAACAGGTCCATTGTGAACCTTTCACAGCTTCCTCTGAGAAAACCACCCAGGGGATAAAAAAGATATTTTGGTTAACACGCTCATTCACTCGCAAGGTGTATCTGCTATGAGTAATATGACAATTAGTGTGAGATGCATTGATATGAGTATTTATTTACTCTCCAGGAAAGAGCAGAAAAAAAGACAATCAACATCTTTTCCTACACAGTGGCTGGAAAATCTGTTTCTACCTCTCAAAACTGAATTTATACTGAAAAATAATGGAGCTGATCGTACCAAAAATGCCAATCATTGTTTTATCCTAATTGTATCCCAGTAAAACAAAATTAGATTTTCTCCTACTTAATTAGGCCAAGCAAATTGTATCCTGTGAGTGCTATAACACACACACACATATACACTATATATGTATGTGTATGTTTTCCACCACCATTTATTTTAATAAGGTATGACCTCTAATATTTTAACTTACTCTTCAGAAGTTTTATTAAAGGGAATGTCAAAGAAAAAATAACATCATAGAGCTATTGTTACAAATAAAATAGGAAGAATAATTGCTATAACACGTATATATCAATTCTTAGATTACGGTACATTTTTTGCGATGATTTATACCCATATTAATGACCAACAGAAGCCTTACATCAGATCTATTCCTAGAAACCAAGATGTCACTGTCTAAACAATTGAAAGGCTTGACCATTAGAACTGATTAATGGAATTGTTTAATGATATTCACTTTTAATATTGATGAGCAAATACAGTGAGCGGGAGAAATAGTTTTTGTAGGATACTGTCTATTAGGGTCACTCCTAGTAATTCTGTTTATTGTTGTTTATTTAATATTCAATATTTCAGATTAAACATAAGGAACCTTAACCTTGTATTTAGGTGACCATTGTGACTTCATGTTGTGGCTAAATCGACCAATATTTAGTTAAGTTTCAAGCCGTAACTGGTTGGGCCAGGGGTGAAATTAGATAGCGTAGAATAATGATGTAATAGGATCAATACAAATAACAGCTAAAAAGTAAAACCTCACACACAGGAGCCAATCCGAGGTCACTTAGCAACCTGAATTCTGAAGCAATCAGGAGAATGATTAAAGAACTGTGATCTTTTTAAGAGCAACTGAAGGCAACGGCAGCGGGACCACCCATAGGCGGCAGCGGGACTGCCGACGGACATCAGTGGGCAGTCTTGGCTGCTTCCTGCAAGTCTCCAGGTATGGTATTAATATTCATAGGACATCAGGGACTTCATTATCACCCCAAAACCAGACAAAGAGTACTGCGCTTACCACTGGATCCACATTGTAACAAACTCCATGTGAAATAAAATGGCACTGAAAGAGTTGAAGAATGATGTTTAGCGTGACGGCAATGCTTTCTTTTAGTGCTTAGGTTTGCTTAGAAAAAAATGATATGCAGATAAACCAACAGCACTTTGTTGATTCACACGTCTGGCTGCACTGTGTCTTCAGGTAATGGAGATTTTCAGCAGATTCTACACTTCTCCGTTTTCACAGCTAGAATCAATTTATCCGATCCGAGAGAAGTGTCAGAAACTAATAAGCTTTGTCCGGCTCCAAAGTGCATTCTGCGTCACTCCATTCAATTTTTCCCACCTTTCTACAAGCGTTGGGTCTGCCACAAAAGATTTTTTAGATCAATTAACATTAGCGGATGGAACAAGCTTTGTTGTGCTTGCTATGGAAATTCCAGCCACTATAGATAATGGAATGCTTCTTTTTAAAAAGTAAATTTTTAACCGATTTTGGAATACGGTAGCTTTGTCCAATGTGTATGGACTATACTTCTTAAGATCTTACACAACTCTGATGCTGATTTGCAATTTTGGACGCTGGCACCTTCATAAAACCCATATATAATAATAATAATGATAATAATAATAATAATAATAATAGATAACAGCAATCTATTGCCATGAAAGCAATGACTTTACCTTCCCATTCTACTCCTTAGGGAATGAGGGTAATGGGATTAATAAAATGGGTTCCAGTTGTCGCAAACGTTATCAATCCTATAGCGAGACGACAAGCGTGGATCGCATGCATTTATTTGTTATTCAATATGATGGTTGAAATAGATGTTTAATGTTGGTACTATAAATGTATATATAATTTCATCAATATCCAATTAGCCCATGTCCTGTTGAAATAATCCTCTTATTAATTAAGATTAGGTTTCTCTGGAATCCATTAGGAGACACGGAGTGGGGAGACTGTGACGTCAGATAAGTAGTAATTGGTTGATAGAGTTTGCCATTTTTACTACATAACTCGAACAGTTTTTGGTATCATCTTCTTCCTACTGACATCAGATATCTTATTTCTAACCGACCCAAATGGTAATCGGACCACTAGCTTTGTAGCAGGGCAACTGCTTTCCCCCTGGAACTGCCTCCCTAGATTTAGTCGGCCTTGGCCAGAATACGACATGTCTATGAACTGGTGGAAACTCGGCCTGGGAAACAAAGACCGGTAGGAAAGTGTTGCTGAAGAGAAAGACCACTGGAGTGATCTAGGGAAAGAGTCACACAAAAAAGGTATCACACCTCCCACCACCAAAAAATGACCATCTTCACGGAAAAAAATCAATGATTTGAATAGGATATTTCGATAAAAAAATGTTGACAGTTCCATGTACACAGTGCAAAGCACAAAACTATGGCATCGCGAGGGCCGCTGGCACTACACAATACAACACTTTACCTTCATAAGGAAGAAACACAGCCTTCCCTTCACAAAGCCGGGAGGAATATTTCAGTATCGGCGGATAGCTTGTATTTCAAACCTAATTTAATTTCAATGAGCACCTCATGTGTATGACCTCTACCGAGGGCAGCTATTCAATTGAGCTGCATTTTAAGTGTTTGAGTGTAAACCAGACACTTCTAAAATATGTCAATATTCTTTTTACCAGCTTCCGAGACAAAAAAAACAGCTGCATCTTTCCTACTTCACAGTTCCAAGAAATCAGTTTATCGATCTGTAGCCAAGCCATCTCTGTGTGGTCGACGACCGAGTACCCAACAGAAACCAACGAGTGCTGTGAAGTTACTTAGGGAAAAGATAGTATAACTCATAACGATGCATCCTTATTTTACTTATACATTGTGCTGGTGAAATTTCTAGCATACATAAAGTGGGCTCTCCTGAACTTCTTTTGCTGTACAGATGGGAACCCACAATATTCTCTGTTCTTTTATACAGGCATATGGCCATACCCCGGCTACCTGGCACCTTCCCTTGCAAGACGCAGCCAGGACTGCCCGTTTATGTCAGTGGGCAGTCCAGCTGACATCAGTGGGCGGTCCCACTGACATCAGTGGGCGGTCCCGCTGACATCAGTGGGCGGTCCCGCTGATGTCAGCAGGAAACACATTTAAATGGAAAATAGGCGGGGAGCAGGGCGTTTCAAGACCCAGAGGATTCGGGTCTTCACCGGTTAATCTCTGGGCAAACCCGGAGAGTTCCCAGGTATGCATATGGCTCATGGATCTAAGGCAGGTCTGAGTCTATGCAGCAGGAAAATGGGCCAAATGTTTCTTATATGCTGTCAAATTCTGTCTAACCAAAAGCCAAGAGACAAACACTAATTCAATGTTTGTGTATAGGAGAAGTGTCCAACCGCCTCTATGAATTTCCCTTTTTTCTTTTCCCGTACAAAAAAAAAAAGGTTTAAATGAAATGAAACACACACGGCTGGGAACAAGTCGACACATGTCCAATAGCTGCGCATCCTATTAAATATGATCCATTGTCACAAGTACACAAAGAAGCATGTCACAGAATGAAATGTACTTGAACTGAGCGGGATTGAAAGATGTTTTCCAGGCAACACCGTATCATAGCCATAACGATTAGTTTTCAATCTTAAACCTTGTAAAATCCATTTAAAAGAAAACAGAGAAGACAAATTATCGTAAAACATATGAAACCGATGGATCAATACATTTCACACAATTTTGTGTGTGTGTACATATAATATATATATATATAAATTATAATTATTATATATATATAGTATATATATTATATATATATATATATGATGAACAATAATATATATGATGCATAAGAGTATACTACCGAAGTAAGGCGCTGCTTCGGACGGTACCGATGGAGTAGTTACTGCAAGTACTTAGTTTGTGGAGGCTTTTAATAATTACCTGGATCCCTTTTTGATAACGCTGGGGCACACTTTGATTTAATAGTTCTTGATCCATGGGTTATTCTGGCTGCTTATGGAGCCCTTGAATTTAACACATGTCGTCTTTATCTGGATTATTTTGGAAGGGTTGAAGACCCTTGGAAGGGTTTAAAGACCCCATAAAAACTTCATATAGTGGCCAAATTTTAACACGCAACAAGTCCTCGATTCTATTAACAGAAAACTGAGCCACACAAGTGAACCCCAAGACAAAAAAGACTAATGCAAATGCATCGTCGGACAATCTAAGATCCAAGGGCAGACAATCAAGGTTCTTGGCTGAGGAATCAAGACAATAACCCAGAAACCAGTAAAGATCCAAGCCCTGGAGCAGAGAGCCCGTATCTAAATACTCCCTCAACAAGCAAAGAATCACACCGCATTCAAGACTTCTACTGGAAGACCAGTTTACAAGCATGGGTTCAAATCACGCTGGAAACACATCAGTGACAAAATCTTTAATTCAATGCAGCCATTCCTAAAAAATAACGCCCAAGCAGAACTACATTCACATAAAAAATAAAAAAAAACAATAGGTTACCTACAAAATGTCATTTTCAAATACCAAGAATCTAGAATTTACCATATTCGATCACTTAATGTTACCGAACATGTCGGTCTAGTCTTGGCCGCACACATATAAAATAAATTCTACCTCCTCTAGATACCCAAAACAAACAGGATGGGGGAAAAACCAAGAAAAAAAATAGGCGTTTATCTACGTGTGTCGTTAATTTACATGGAGTTAAAACATCTTATTAAACTAATTTGTTATACAGGAGATAAACAGCAAAAACAGAGGTTTTCTACCAGCATTTGTCTTCTTTTTTATTTTTTATTTATTCTGCTTTTCTTTTTTTTAAATGAAAGGACGTAGCTTTGGCCTCCAGCTGAATTGTTATTATTTGCAGCGCAGGGCAGAATATACGTGCATTTTCCATTTAGTTTCCTGACTTATTGTCAAAGAGGAAAACAATATTATTCATATATCTCGTACGTACATACAAAGCACAAGAGGGTGGATTCACTTTTGCAGATGGAAAAAAACATGCGGGCATAAAGATAGATTTTATTGTATTTTGTTCCCAGCGCTGAATTTATTGAGTGTTTTTTGTTGGAATAAAGATGATGAAAATCTGAAGTATCTCAACTAAAGGTCTAGAAAAAGTAATAAATCTTTGTACAGATACTTGTTAAATGAGGATTCCTGGGTTTATTGAGTACCTCATACTCACCAGATCCGGCTCTCCAGCGGTTGGACATGACCGGCAGCACACCACATGAACATATCCAGCCGGTGGTCAAAATTACATCATCAGGCGGCCACTGGCCTTAAAGCGCCAGGGTCCTCTTGTGATCACCAGTCTGACCAATAACAGCAGGCACATGTAGGCAAACACATAGTAGATACTGAAGTTGGCACCCATTTCAACCAGTTGACTTCCCAATGGACCAGATGACGTATCCATCAAAAATACTTCCAACCAACATTGTCCATTTGTAAAGGTCAGAATTGACTTTGGTGGAGCTATGGAAACGTTGGGACAGTCTACTTATTGTCCTTACCTGGATTTCTGTGAGCAGGGCAGAGACATGGCGGCGCTCTGACTAACGCAAGCATCTATTCTTGGAAAAATCAGAGATAAAATTAGGCTGCCTTATTTGCAAGAAGTTCCCTTTTTATAGAGGTGTAAATCGTTAGCACCCAGACGGTACTGCACATGGTGCCAAACTCCATATAGATTACGCGGCTGAATTTAAATACCGGCATTCATGCATATTATGCTTGTATAATGGCTGATACATTTTAATGGACCTATAATAGGGTTTGCTGAGTGACGCCTCTCCAATATCACATAGAAACATAAGAACCATCAGTCCTCCTTCTCGTTGTGGATTCGGGATAGACGTATGCCTTTCCATTCATGTTTAAATCTCCTAACTGTATTAACCCACACCATTTCTGCTGGGAGGCTGTTCCACTGATCTACCACCCACTTAGTAATGTAAAATTTAACATTATAGAATTTATAAATGTATTCATATAGATTGAAATGTAGGATAGACAAAGGACAGTTATGTAAAAAGTGGAGGGGCAATCCCGTTGTTCTTCCTGCCTAGCACTTCCTATCCAAATCCAGCGCTGTTTTTATATATAATAGCAGAACAAACATGGGTTAAATATATAATATTGACTCGGGTTTCCTCTGGTCCTCTTACGGACTCATCTTCTCTTTTGTCCCCAGTGAATAGAACTATAATATAAGAGCGGTCTATCATCCGCTCTCTCAAAAAGCCATTCTTGGTATAAAATTCATACAATCATGGAATGTCACAGCAACACACAACACACCATTCCATAAGAATAATACACAAATCACCAAACTGCAAACGTGGCTATATTATCTCATCAGAGCCTAATTATTGGCTGATTATAAAAAAAAATTCAAAAGTGCAGGCGCTGTTTTTAAATGGAAATCTTAATCTTTTGTGGGTCCTACATAAGCTTTCAACAAAATAATGATCTCCAGCTTCAGAACAACTCCTGCGATTCTATACAAAGCAAAGGTTATCAAGGATCGTTAAATTTAAATTAATTAAAAAATATATATAATATATATATATATAAACAGGCCGGTCACTGGTCTTTTATATTCCGGCTGGAATTCCACAGAGAAGACATAATAGCGTCCTTCTCAAACCATTTCCCAGCTGTGATCTTGGTAACCAAAGTGAGTATGCTACTTAACCGAGCATCATCGCCAAAAGACTCCCTCGCCATAGAAACGAGTCGAAATCCCAGGTGTTACACGCGGATCACGTTAGCCTTTAGAGGCGAGAAGCTTTCACACCATCGTTACTGCCTTGACATGAAACGCGTTGCAATTAGTTTCGGCGTTCTATCCGAAGCAGTTGTCATCACCTTCTGTTCCACCTGCAAAGTCTAACGGATTTTAAAAGACCGCGATGTTACAAGTTTCAGAAAAGATGATTCTAGAATAGCATATGGCATCTGCAGCTGGCTGCAGTTTTGGTGCAAAAGCTGCGATTTTGGGCCACAAATGAGTCTTTTCTTACATCTCAAACAAACCTCTGATAACTCCAGGCTCTTACGATGGAATCTCGGCGATGGCAGAAGGTCCTATCCTGCAAAACTCAGGGCAGATCTTCACTGTTGCTCAATGGGCCTGTAAGTAGGGACATGCTCAGACGATTGCCCAATATAAATACCCCCTGTCCTCCAGGCCTTTTCTTTATGAAACCAAAATAATCAAGTTATACGATTTCACTCCACCGCCTAGCTGGTTTAAGTTGCCTGTCTGCTTGCTGATATCTCACTTGTACTGATGCACGCCAATCAGCCAACATGGATTTGTATGACAATTACGTCCGTTGACTACAACTCTTACCAAGTTGTCCCTAAAATAATGAGCACTGTCTATCATAACACTCATGCAGCCATTGCCATTTGGGTTTGGAATTGTAAGTGTCAATACACATTGCTAATGAAGAACCTTTAGAATTGACATCTTGGAGTGTTCTACTCTATTAATGACTAGATCCACTTACATTACCCAGGTGACACGGGTAAACCATGTGAGACAGTTAGCAGGTATCAACATGACACCAAAATGGTTGAAAAGTAGTTGAATTGCCTTAAAAGCAATAACCCCCTTAACACACAAAGAAGAAGAACAGAGTGACCCCCACTTCTGAAACAAAATCATAAATACTCTATAAGCTGGTGATGAGAACGGTTATTCAAATGATCAAAAAAGACACCCAAAATATCACGAAATGCCAGGATAAACTCTTATTGCGCATACTTGTTGGCTCAGTATCAGACCCACACAAACAGATGTCTTGTGTAGAATGACATCATGAAAGCATGAAAACTTTCCCAGTCACTAACTTATTAGCAAACAGAAATATATTGTATCCGTTTCTTCTTTGCTGTTATTATATGCACGTATGACAGTGACTAATTTTTGTATTATATAATCTGTTAAAAAAATAAATTATGAAATATCAAGGTCAATATTAGTATGCAGATTCTGAACGCATTGCTTTATTGAGTAGAACAGTATTTTGGGAGAAATAAGTTTTGGCCATAATTTACCTAATTCTAAATTATTTGTAGGTGTGTGAGATTAAATGTTTTGTATGATTGGTTAATAAGGGTGGTAGATTGCTGAAGCATCATGAAATATTGCATAGCGCCATCTGGTGGATACCATGAAAACTGCTGCCAAATGTCTCAATACATTAACATCCATTTGGAGTTTGGATGATTGATGCAGTTTGAAATCTTGTATATGCATTTTGTAGTTGCAGCTCCCAATATGATTCTTCTGCAAGAAAAGTTTGGTTGGATATGCATTAGACATAGATAGATCAACGGCATTTCTTGACAGCTACCCCCCTCCAATTAGACCGGGTGTTATGAAGGACCAGCACATTGTGTCATATAGGAGAAACTATAAATTAGCAGGTCATAACAGTTTAATACTGCAGCTGTCCTTCGAACACACCTGCATAATCCTGCTTGAGTTAATCGATCTTCATGCATTATTAAGGGCCAACACAATTGAGCGTTTCCTGAGAATTGTTGGCCTTGCATTAGGCAGATTTCAAGTAATCATCTCCTGGATCTGTGCCTTGTACAGCTCTGTGTGAATGAGAATACTGCTAGGGTAACCCCTTATAGTGATGTCAGTGAGCTATAATAACTGCACCTTTCCTACAATTTTAAACTTATCTCTACTCTCCCGCTGTAGCTAATAAAACCAATACATGAATATTTTCTTGGGCCTAGGGGTATAGAACCTGGTTCCACCTCTTGCCCAGTGTGTTAAACCGCATACAGCATCCAATTTACTTATTTATTACCTTTTTCCAGGATCAAGCCCATTACAGGATTTTCCACCAACAATATGCCAGCATCCATGAATTTTGTAAATTCTTTTCATCTTTATTAATTATTATTTATCTTAATTCCTAGATTTCACTAGGTGACCTGCATGCAAGCCGGGGCAGCCACTAATAATAATGTGCTGAAAAATATTCATAAATATATCATAGCTTATTAAAAATGAAGCATAATGTTATAGGATAAAGTCAAATTCCAATCATACCACTAGGTGGCGCCCCCGGACTACTTCAGGAAAAGGACTGCTGCTACAGCATTATTTGAAGCTAATGGAATGTAAATGAGGAGCTGTATCTATAACTATTTACCGTATTATATTATGGTAGTCAAATAATGGGGTGTAAACATAAGCAGACAATGCAAAAAGCATCCGAAAAAGCCAAAAGACTTTTATTGGTCAGAGTGTCCTGTTGAGTGATTAAGACTGAGCAGTTCTATAGTTTACAATAGTTTCATAAGGAATCTGGGAATTTGTCTAGTTGATTGGGGTAATATAGCAGAGCTATAACACATACAAATGACTAATATGCAGCTTCCTTAGAACATTATATTATTCAAATAGAACTTTTCACTAAAAAAAGACAAAAAAGTACACTATCTACCCAGCCGGTGGCCACACACTGCAGCACCCGATTAGCCGCTGATGTGGCAGATGGGGTGAGTATGGAGAGATGTCGGCCAGCAGGTGTGCCAGATAGCCAGTCCAGGTGTGCTGTTGTAGAATACAGCACCCGCCTGCATATCTATAGAACGCTTAGGTAACATTAAATCCGCATCACGGGGTTATGGCGTTCTGTGTATTTAAAAACACTTGAATGATTCATTCCGTTTATAAGACAGAAATGTCTTTCCCTGCGAGAACTTTCCATCTCTTAAATGAAACATTACTATTTTATATCGAGAGCACTATAGTCAATGATAATAATTACCTGCTATTGAGCAAGGTCTCTCCCTGCGCTGAGACAGCCATGACAGTCCAGACACACCTTAACACACCTGTAAACTCTCAGGGTATTTAGTGGCAGTCTCTGGCCCCCGGGGTGAACGGTCAGGCGGTCTATAGATGACTTCTTAAAGCAGTTCTCACAAATATTACACTACACTTTACAATTCATTCAATAACCCTATGTATATATAGCATATCATCTATCTATCTATGTATCTATCTCTCTACACATAATATTATGCCCCAACACATAAGACAAGTGGTCATCATTTAAAACTAGAGGGTGAGAGGTTTAGATGTAATGTAAGGAAGTTTTACTTTACTGAGAAGATGGTAGGTAAATGGAACTGCCTACCAGTAGAAGTGGTAGAGGCTATTACAGTAAGGACATTTAAACATAAACTGCTTGGATTTTGTTACAACTTATTATGTTACAGTTTAACATTAGCCCCCCAAATGTACCCCCCATTTAAAGCCTCTTTCATATTTCTGTATTTTTGCTCCTACTCCGATGGTGAAAGTGGTATTTGTCACTAAATCTAAGATACGGGTAAAATCTGTGCAATATTTGCAGATCTAATAAATCATCAGTCATTATTTCCTGTAATGGAATGTCTATTTTTAGATTATGGCATGATATGGCAATCTAGCCGTGTGTTGAAAGGGCTTGCCGACTTGCTTTATGGCGAAGCTAATGAATGTTTTTCCTGCAGTCTCTGTTTTGTATATAGAGACAGCAGTGAGTCACGGCCTCGAAATCGACCGTCTCGGTGACCCGATAAAGAATTGCTGCAAGGAGTCGATATTTCAGTGCTAGGTGTGCCACGGTATACGTCAGCACCGGCTCGCGTCCGCTCCTCGCTCTCACACGTCACACCTCAGGAGACAAACACACCCTGTTCTCCCAGTCAGAGGTTTCTATTGCTTTATTGTCTGACACGCTTATGGCGGTGATATAATGCGTTCATTCATTCACGTTAAAGCTTCCTTAGGGTATGAAGCGCCTGTTGAGGTTCTTTTTTTTTTTTATTCGCTCTGAAAATGTGATCTCGGCTTCCATATTATGTCGCCACAATCTGGGATAGCAGAGAGCATCAAGAAAGTTCTCTTCACTTAATGACATCATACCCTGTTTATTATGACAGCGTGCCAGCATGCCAGGTAATCGCAGCATCACACGTAGATCTGAGCGAGGCAATATTCATTTAAGGGAAAAGGGGGACCTGTGAGACTCGCCTGAGAATTGTTGCTGTTCCAGTTCAACAACTAGAAAAGTCACTTTTTTATGGGTCCCTGTGTTAAACACTCAAAAAGCTGGCGTGACACAAAACCTTTGCTATCCTTGTGGTTAATATGGTGTTTAGGGGCATAAGATAAGCCCATGATGTACAGGGGGGCCACAGGCCACAGTGTCTTGGTGATGCTGCCTGTAGTGCCGTTCGGATGCCAGGAGAATACAGACGGGCGTAACATGGACAGCGATTCCCTCTTAGAAAGACACAGCTGTCCCAGACACCATGAATCATTCTTCCCGGAGGCAGAAGGGAGGATGGCGGGGAATCCTTCCAGCAGAGCGCTTCAGCAAACAAACCCGCGTGAGCGGAGCACGAACCCCCGCAGACATTACACCTTTATATGCGATGGGCAGAGTGGCCTTTTTTGCTGCCAACAATTTTGCTGCGGTTTGATGAGATCGTTCATCACACGATTTTAGCGCTACTGAAATATTAGCTACAAATTACTTACTTTTTATTTATAGAAACCGAGAATTCTCTGGTGATGAACTGGGTGGAACCCAAAGGTGTTCCTTCAAATTCCAACTTGTCTGAACCTAGATATTTGCGATTGACTCAATGGTAAGTAATGCCACGTTTGGGAGACAGTGGGACGGCCAGTGTAGACCCAAATTGTGTTTTAACCAATACGACCTATAGAGGGGTCCTGAATAAACAATGATGTAGCAACCCTAATGTCATAAGCTCCTGGACTGGTGAGTCCATTGTGTGTGTCGTTGCCAAGAAATGGACCAAATGGGCCTTTATATCAGTGGATCATTAGGCTTGGTTCTCAGGAGCCTGTTCCAGAAGACAACTCAGAGCATCAATATGGCCGCACAAAGAAAGGGTTAATGTCATCCATACTCCACGGCCTCCGTCGTCACCAACTTATAATATTCACCGTCCCCTTATGTCTAGTGGTTGTAGAGTTATTATTTCCTGCATTCTTCATTCTTACAGAGGATAATCTCTCATGTTTATAACATCTTGGAATGATTCGACAATAAAACAAGAAGCTGCGTGCTCCCTATTCCGTTAATAACCGGTAGGTCACTCGGCAGCTGCCGTTGCGCTATAACTCCGTTAATTCTCAGCTAGCCACGAGTTGGCTTGAAGGGCTACCTACTGACCTTGCCTGCTCTGCACCCTACAATCGGGTAATCAGAGCCATCGTCAAGATCATCTGTAGCAGGGCCTGTTACTTCGGCTCTCCTTCACCTATGGAAGCTCCTACACCCACCTGCAATGCAGTCTTTAGCGGAACCCCCAGGTGTATCAGCAGTTTTACCGTTTAGAGATCCACCTGTTCTAATAAAAGTTACTTGTGAAAACATGAAGAGATGTTGATACTTGTGCTGTTGAGGGATCCTGGTGACACACTCCAAACCTATGAGGCGCTAGTCTCACTCACACCACCGGCCCCCTTTCCTGCTCAGATAAAACAACACTTGAACCAGTGATGTTATCTGGAGTATCAGCTCACATAGTTTTCATGAGATAAAATCTCTTACTCACTTTCACTTACATTTCATTGTGAACCCAACGTGAACAGGAAGATTTGGAGCTTCTGCCATTAAGGTTGGCCAGACTAGTAACACCATTCGTAGAATCTCATGGAACCTTCAGAATATTTCATTAGTGAGACAGCAGCAGTTGATTTTTTTTTCCAGAAAATAAGGAAAACCAGATGCCCTTCAAAAGGTGTTTATTATTTTTGGTGATGCTACCGAGTCCTGGCTGGATCAGGACAATATTTTCTCCGAATTTAGCCGTTTTATGTGGTGTGGGGGACGTTCACACTTTATAAAAAGTCCATTAGTAAAAAAAAAAAAAATGAAATAAAAAAAGTTACGCAAAAATGTAGTCACCGTCTCCTCATCACTTCTATTGTTGGCCTCCTATGGATGTATTTGTATGAAGAATGTGTAAGAATGAAAGGGATATTTGATACACTTATTAGTTATAATTCATCTACAATGAAGACCGCCTTGTATCTCAAACTGAAAGATTAAATGTCTAGCGGACAAGACAACGGCCGGTGCAATAAATCCTCTTCTGCTCCTGGTGTGCTTCACTGCTCCAGTTACCCCATCAATATAATGCCCCATAATGCTGAATTACAACAAAATGCTTCCTACTTCTTCAGCATATAAGGCAGGATTTCTCAAAATACAGGTACAGCTGGGAGAATCGGCGCCTTCCAGACCTTCCCTTATTATTAAATATTTACCAGCGACATATATAACCTTCTGTCCCTCAGGTTATGCTCTCCCTCTCCTGTGCGCCCTCCTTTCTTCTCGGTTTATGCTCTCTTTTAGGCTGTGCTCCCCTTTTCTCCTCAGGTTATGCTCTCCCTCCTATGCTCCCTCCTTTCTCCTCAGGTTATGCTCTCCCTCCTGTTTTCCCTCCTTTCTCCTCAGGTTATGTTCTCCCTCCTTTCTCCTCGGATTATGCCCTTTCTCCTCAGGTTATGCTCTCCCCCTTTCTCCTCGGATTATGCCCTCTCTCCTTTAGGCTGTGCTCCCTCCTTTCTCCTCAGGTTATGCTCT
>VKOC01001067.1:0-61690 GCA_009364415.1 Spea multiplicata | reverse complement strand
ATTATGAATGCCCCCCCAGTTTGACTGTGTTATCTTGTGTGCCCCCCCTGCCACTGCTCTAAACATACATTTTTGTCATTTGCCAATTATGGAACGCAAAATGAGTATACTATTTTTTTATACATTGCAACTTATGTTATATGTGTGCATCAGGATGTAAGAAAAATATATATTTGTGCTCTAAACAATATACAGATTAATGAACCAGTAACGTGCCATAAACTTCAGCTGAGCAACACCTCCAGCTTCAGTTCTTTGTTAAGAAAATGTGTCTTATTTATTGGATGAGGGTTTGAGAAACTGAACACATTTCATGGAAGTGTGTTTTCCCCTTAGATACTGTAACAATGAATCACCGAAGCATCAGTCCCACAATGCTTTATCTCTTTTCCTGGAGAAGGCGCCAGAGAAAGCACTTCATTTTGGAGAAATATTTCCCTGTCTATTATCTCCTCCCCAGACAGATATACAGATGATGCAATTTCCCCAGACATCATTTTGTGAGTGATGGGCTTTTGATAAATCTCTTCTTGCAAACTAAACACACCACTGCTATGCCCATCCCTAATCATTTTGAAATTAAATAATAGAATAGAAATCCAAAAATGCAAGGGAATAGATTAGATTTTAGTATATGGCCTGTTAAAACAACCACTAGGAGAACAAACATTTAAATTCCGTCCCCACGTAGTTTATTGGTGGTGGTTTTAGGCCAAAAATGTCTTGTGGATTACCACCACAGCTTAGCTAGCTCACTGGCTATTACTCAGACATTTATTTAAATAACATTAATGAGAAATACACAATAGGGCCAAATATATTAGCATCCCACTTTAATAACTATTAAAAATACACTTAAATTAACAAAGCTCATGTTCATTGTAATTCCCACAAACCACAGGATGAATGTAGACAGGCTCTCGGCATGCCACCAACCATAAATGATATTGCTTTCCTCCTCAGTGAACTAAAGTATATCTCCCGAGCGTTATGGTTTCCATGCTACAGTCTTTTGGGCACTATCCTGCTTTTGTTGACAGTTAAAATCATGGGCTGGTAAGGGTGATCCTATGATGTCCCTCAACATGCCCAGGGAGCTATAAAATCAATTGAGGTCTGTGGTGTTACAACAAAGATCTCCATTGCAGCTCCCATGTAGCTTCATCACAATGCTTTGAAGCTGAGGGCCGGAAGGGGGGTCTTTAGGTATAGTGTGTGGTTCTGCCCCGACCATGCCCAAACAGAGTATGGGGCATCCCCCGACCACTAGCCACTCACTCCAACACAGGTGTCCTTATTTGCACACCTGAATTGTTAAGATAAAGCAGAAGAAGCCTTTCTACAAAGGCCACATGACTGCCTTTCTAAAATGGTCACTTTTCCCTCTACCATGCATAAGTGCTATCTTTATTGTATCCCACCAATACTACATGATGAGAGAGAAGGTGGAATAGACCTGTTATTTTAGAAGGGATCAACACATTTTGGAACGATAAAAAGGCTAATGATTGTGTCTAGGTTTGATGGTCTGGTTTGAAGATGATGTCACGGTCAGGACTACTTGCCAAGCCGTGACTGTGTGGAGGGCGTGGGCATGAAGGGGTTAATAGCACCAGGCCTCTGGATTTACTAACTTGACCCCTTAACAAGGCATAAGTTACACCAAATTAACCCCCAAATCCTGCCTGTATCCCCCCAGGTAGTCTGCCACCACTCACGATTTTGATACCGGATTCGTGAGAAATCCGAATTAGAACCTTTATCTCTATATAAATATATCAACCCACCCCAGGCAACCAACATATATATATATATCCTGTAGAACGTAATAACAATATGGTAACGTGTTATCCTCTCTTAGGGTTTGTGGATATCGATACTAGAGCCCAAAGACAGACTTGGATTTTGAATATTTTAATAACAAAAAGACAAAGATTACACAGTGCCAGAATTACAAAAAACAAGACATACAAAATAAAAATAAAAACAGGCAAACAGTTCTTAAAAACAATAGGACTTAAACACAGGACCCTCACTCACGAGTTTCTCCAATAAGCCGGCCTGTGGGAACTCCTTAAGTCCAGATGGTTCTTCTGATGTTGTTCCGATCAGAGTATATCATGGAGTTCTGCTTTGAGGTCGCTGCATTGTCCCTAAATCAGACTTTTGCAAGCAAACGCCCCTCTGACCACATGACCGATTATATGACACCATCCCCAAGAATCGGGTCCCATCTTTGATGTGCCAATAAGTTATGGTGGGGTAAAGGTGATGGAAACCCCTCCACTTAAGATAGGAATGGAATTCCTATAACTCAGGGTCCTTATCTGTTAGGCCATGAATCACCACAGGGGTCCTTTGGGAAGATGACACCTCTAGCCAGAACAGATACAGAGGGCATGCACAAAGAAACACATTTAAGTCAACATCAGATTAACTCATGGAATGCTTAAACAAAGAAATTAACCACCTCTGCTGGGTCACCCTTCCATGCATCCACTACATTATATGAGTTAATCATGACAGATGATTTTTAAGGGTAAAGGGAGCATGGAATTGGATGTTGCAAATTCTCTGTTCATTTTAAGGACATCTTTTCTGTTATTTTTTCAGTACATGATAGCTGTCATAGGCAGCTAAGATTGAAAAAAAATGACTTTGGATTTTTAACCACCAGAACCTACTAAATACTTTAATAGGATCATTAAATGTGGTCCAATGACTGTATCTGGTTTGGAAAAGACAAAAAAGGGAAAATTGTCTGCCAAGATCATAAGAAACGTGAGATCACTGGAAAAAATTGAAATAGCAACTGTAATTTATTTGGAAAAATGTATACGCTCAGAAACCTCTTTAAAAAAAAAAAAGCTTGTCTACAGCTAATATTAGACATGCGCTTCTACAGTATCCCTCTATTTGAATTAAATATTTAAATAAACATTTGTTCAATTAAACCTGTTCAGCCTAAAATGTATACATTGTAATAAATGATACTAATGCTTTTGGGTCAAAAAGGCATAGTTTCAATTAACCCTGAGAGTGCTGGAACGAATAAGCACTGCATGTTTTGGCACTTGTAGACTGACAAGCATCCTGGGATCAGATTATCAGAGTCAACAACTGCTTTCTCTGTCAGACCGTGACAATTCATCCTTTCCCAGCAACCTATAAATGATCTAAAATGATATCTCCATCACAGCAAAATGGATTAGAACCAGCAAAAGGTTGGATATTAATGGTACCAAAGTTACTGTCAGCTTTTTTTTTAAAGGTGTGGTTCCAATTGGACAAAATATTAATGGCGCTTTCTCTAGTATATTAAGTAAGAATTTGTGTTATTGATCCCTGTTTTTCGGAAGAAGCACTGCACATTTTGTTTCCTGGCAGCTGCCTCCCGATGTCAGTCAAACACCACCTCCGGGTGCCTACAGACATCGGTAGCATAAATCCAGGGCCGGCCCTATAATGGAGCAGACTGGGGCAATTGCCCCAGGCGGCACTTTTGAAGGGGCGGCACTTTGCCGCCCCAAGTGCCGCTTTTTTGTCATTCGATGCGGCTACCGCCGCCGGTTTTAACACATATGTAACGGCGCCGTTTAATTATTGAAAAGCTTGCCTGCGTGCCGATCGGTTCAGCTCTTCGTTCCACCCCCTTGAAGATGCGCGGTGACACTCAAGGGGGCGGGCTCACGCAGAGCAATTGCCCGTCACCGCGTGACAAGGAGAAGATCTCGAGGGAGAAGAGCACGTCAGTGGAAGAAGAAAAAGTAAGTATTTAAAAAAAAAAAATGAGGTGATAGACGGACGGATGGAGTCATGGCGAGACATATTCATGCCCCTGAAGCCGGCACCGAGACCGAACAGGGAGACTCGCCGCAGGACTGCTGAAAGGTAAGTAAAAGGGGGGGGGATAAGGGTAGATAATTGGGAAGGAGAGGAAGGGTAAATAATGGGGGGGCGGCAGGGACGGAGGGAGAGGAAGGGTAGATAAGGGGTAGGCGGCATTTTAAAATTCGCCCCAGGCGGCATTTTGCCTTGGGCCGGCCCTGCATAAATCTATGCTCTCGCAGCTTGTAACTAAATGCTGAATTACAATTCATTATCATTTTCAATACTTTTGAATGTCCAAGCCTTGTCCTAGAGATAATTATTTAAACAAATAAACGTGTTGCCACATTTAATTTCTTTTTGCCAGGAACACTCTTTATTGTCATGTGATATCAAAGCGGACATTGATATGTTATGCCCATAAAATCTGGGGGGGGGATATTTGTTTTCATAGGAGAGAATAAAATGACAGTTGTTCTAATGTGTATTTGCTAAACATACCAGAGGGTGTGCATTTAATGTTTTAGTAAGTGGAATTGAACCTTTAAAAGGATAGAGCCCATAACCCATTCATTTCCCCTAAAGGTTGATTGCATTGAGTTGATCCATGTATAAGCTTCTTATCTGTGGCTGATTTCTTTATGTACTTGTTTTTTAGGTTTGCATTATTTCATAATCTGATTTTTTATTGCATAAATCCCACTGTTTTTTTTGCTTTTGTAATTAAAACATGTACGTAGTACGTATGTGAAAATGAAACAAAAAAGTCCCAATTAATTATTTTGCTTTGGCTTAATACGTGAAGTCTCCTAGGGAGTTAAGAAGGAACCGACTGCAAGAACCATTAAAAAAGGAAGAAAACTACTCCTTCTAAAGTCTTATCTGTCCTTGCCAGCCACACACTGGATGATATCAGACACCAGTAAACTTTTAGTGTTCAGGGATATTGTGCGCCAGCTGTAAATTACTACATTCTCAAACTCCTATCTTATTGAACCCAGCCAAATTATTTGTATTCAAATGCAGAGGGTTTCAATTTTAATTAAACAAGCAAAGTTGTTCTTTCTCATTTCTATAGCAAGACCGGCACCCTTCGACTGTAATACAGACACAAAGGCTTCCCCTGTAAGTAACAGTTGTGGTAGATAATACTCTGTATGCTAAGGAAATAAAGAAAGTGAAAGTTGAGGGAGAAGTAGAAGTCAAAAGGGTTTTTTCAGTTTATTAACGCATTGGCAGGCAGGCATGAATATCAGTCCATGGTACTGAATGAATATCAGCTTCACGCTACTGAAATAAAAAGCCAATGATACTGAATGTTTCGTGGATATTCGCTTCTTCTTTCTACATGGGCCAAACCATTGTAAGCACTTGTTATGGTAGTTAATACAGCATGTCCTATGATAGCATTGATTCTTAAACAAATGTGCAGACGGATTGTATTAATGCATATATCCTACAACAGGCAGAGAACTATGTAGCTCTCAAGAACTATAACTTCCGTGATGCTCAGGCAGCATGTAAGATGATAGACTTGTAAGCTGGTATTCTTTCTTCTTGAGGTACATTTTTTAAGTCATCTTGGATTTGGCCCTCTGTGAACTTGTTGTATTGTAAAAAAAAAACCAAAACATTATATTGCTTTGAATATACTAAATGGCATCCATCCTTCTCAAATAATTATATGAATCCTTATAACTTACTAGAGTTGACCAACAAGATGGTCAGTACCTGCCGTCACATGGGTGACCCTAATTCTGCTTTCAGGTTTATAGTTTCTTTTCCTAACAGCTATATCTCCCATATAGTGTCTGAATAGCACCATTCTGGTTAGCAGATTACTTTATTTTTATTTATTTATTTTTAATCGATTTGGTTTTATGGCAAATCTCCAAAAACAAGGAACAACTATAGCAAGGCAAGGATTAAATGGATTAGGGGATGGTTTAACAAACTGAGCTAATCACTGAAGAGGAAAGATTTGAAAACTGTCATGTATGATAGCCTTCAAGGACATCCCATAAGAATCCCATAATAATATTAATGGCAATAGCTAAAATTCCATAAATATACGTAATCTTTTTCATATCAGAATAGTTTATATAAACGTTTATTCTTATATAGGTACATTAACCAGCGAGTCTCTTACAGCAAGAGAGGAACAGCAAGACCCAATAATATATATGAGCAGACTAATTCTCAATGCTGCCATCTGCTGGTCTGGCTGGCAGTACACACAGTAACAATAACAACGCTACTATTTAGTCCTTGCATAAAAAATCAAACCCGAATATAGAGGTTCACAGTGACTTAGTCCCCTAACATTTGGTCTAAATTACCAATGTGTGGGGGAGTTTTTTTGTTTACTAGGAAACTTCCAAATGATTAAAATATCCCTGTGTTTTTCTCTCCATTACCATTACATGTAGTGATCTCTTAGACATTTCTATATAAATGGTATATATATATAAAAAAGTAATAGTGTGCGCTGAATGAACACACACACATTGTATTTTCCACAGGGGAATCATACGAAGGCTGGATGAAGAGATCCCAACAAAAAGTCACTTAACCATTCCATTACTTGGCTGTCTTAATCTCGACTGACTACTACGGTTACCACCGTGACAAACATTGTTTCATAAAGTCTTTGCACTGGAAATTTAATTGAAGCTACAAATCATTGCAAACCATAATTCTGCCTTCAGAGCTGGCGATGAATCATATGTAAAGTAATGTGGAGTTAAACAGATGTCTGGTAGATATTAGATATTTTAAGATGCATATATTCAAATTGCAATGCATCATTTGTTTCACACATAACTCTTTCAAATGGAATATAATAAAGACTACATTAATATGAAATGATGAGAGACAAATAAGGTTGCTTTGAGTTTTTCTGTAGGGAAGACACAGCCAGACACTTCAAGAATCTCTCTTACAATAAATATTCCCCAGACAGTTTTGCCTTCACTGCTATTTTCAAAATGAAAAGGTCAAAGTAACATTTCAGCCCTTAATCACTCAATTTAAGTTCTAAAGAGAAGGAAAAATGCTAACAACGTGCTGAACAGAGATGGCCATGGTATTTTAATTCTGGGGACGTTTTCAGTTTCTAAAAGTCCGTTGAAAACATTCATTGAGCTGTCATATTTTGACGGGCAAAATCATGACCAGCTACCCGATCTACAGAATTACAGTAGATTTATAATTTAAGCGCCTACAAGATACAAATGGTACAATATTTTAGCCCTTAGCATTCAATTTTGAATAATCCAGTCTTCTTATGGTAATGTTATGTCGTCAGTCCTTCAGTCCTGTCATACATATGTGACCTCTGCACTGATTACTGGTGAAGAATAGACACAAACCGGCAAATAAAGCACATGCCGACACACTGGATTTTTATGGCAGCTGAGCTCTTTACTGAACACAGTGAGATGTTTCTTAGGAAACAAACAATAATCTCACATCATAAAGTTTAAAAATTATACAAGATAACACTTTTTGTTAAACTTAGCGTTTATCTTTCCACATAACCTTTTTAGAATAAAATACCCTGTCTTCTTCTTCCAATCCTGTAAGTGTCCTGCTGTGTGTTACCAGCTGCAAATCAACCCCAACATGGTGTTTGGGGCAAACAGCGAATCACTTGTACCAATAAATGCCTCAGAGCTAGGTTGCCTCCACCCCAAGCAGGCTATCCTGCTCCCCATTAAACCTTCAAGAAGACAGGGGCTAAAAATGCACCAAACGCTACACCACGTATAGTTTAAAATTTTCTACCCTGCTTTTGAGCTGTACGGCAGGGTGGGGATGACAATACTTCTTTAACAATGCCAAAATGATAAGACACCCCAGGTCTGCCTTGTCTCCATACCCTGCCCCTCCAAACCCACTCATGTCACCCCATTTTTCTTCACCTCCCTCTAACAAAGTCATGTTCCCCTTCCACCAATAGCTCTAGGGCACATTTGCAGGACAGGCCATATAGTGCTATGATTTTTGAATGGGATCTTCCAATACATGAATTTTAATTGGATTTGTTATTTATGTTTTGGGTATTGTCAAGAGTTGGAAGTAGGTAAGTTGAGGGGCTTTGGTGGAGGTATTGATATCCCATTACTAAGTAGTGTCTATTTGCTGAAAAGCACAGTTTGCAGGAGAGTTAAACCGTTCAGCTCTCTGATGTCAACACACACCTATTATATACATCCTGTTACAAGGGCTGAGCTGGCCATGCAAAGGTTTAGCTAAATCAGCAAGGAGTCAACTCAGACCATCTCATTGGGGTCTGACCTTGACGATGTATATTGATATAAGGAAAATTACATTTTCAATTCCCCTACAGACTCCATTCTTAGTGAACAGACCCCTGTGCCAGTGCCTTGCTATCCTAGATTGATTGAGGATCATAGGAGTTGTATTTCAATACATGGAGACCTGCTTATTTGTTAGCCTGGTATACATGCATGCACTGATTCTTGAAAACAGTTGTAGAGTCTCAACAAACTCTCCTAGACAAGAGGCAATCAGATCGGCTGATCATCTTACAGCAAACCTTTCTTCACAATGCGAAGAATAGGTCAAGTAGCTCATTTACTCCGAAATATGCAGACAAAACTGCTCACTTGCATACAAAGTAATTATGTGATTATACCTCCATTCCATGACCCTGGTTGAAGCTTCTGATGATAGCTGTGTTACCATGCACTACAGATACCAAGTCTAGACACAGATGATTAGCCTTTAACTCACATTGTGAATATAATGATAGTTATCATGCTGACCTGTGGTGTAATGTGCAATGCCTGACAAGACATTACAGGTTATCAGTGTATCCTAGAGGTAATGATAATTCATGAAGGAAATATTAAACAGATTGTCAAAAAGTCACATGTGTAGTAAATTTACTTGGGGGGAAAAAATCTGTGCATTGAACTAGTAATAATCAGCAACATCTAACTGAATGCAAATAAGATACAAGAGCCCGGTTTGAATGAAGCTGAAGGCCTTAGAAAAGCATTTAATGAGTGATGTAAAGAGGGCACTGATGATGCCAAATTCTAATTAACCTCTCATTGGTTGAAACAAATAGGAATACCAATCACACTGAAAATTATGTTTAGTGACCAGAGTAAAAAAATAAATGCGAAAAACATCTCATTATACAAAGGTTGCAATTAAATGAATAAAATACTTGTAGCAGGAAACGGCTCATATTTTATAATGGTAGATATGTCTAACTCTTATTTGAGTTTTTTGTTTCTATTTTACATTCTATATTGTGGGAAGAGCACCTCATAACATCCAACATGTGTAAAAAAAAAAGTAAAAAAATAGTGTTGTTAAATACAGAAGACACAAGACTTGGAACTGAGATTTACTGGGCCATTCTGTACCAAGTAAACAGACATCCAATTTAAGGTTATTGACATTGCTTATCAGATCAAGATAAAAAATACAAAAAAATGGAATATTAAGTCTGTCTAGATGTGGAGCATTCCAATAGTAAGGTACATAAATAGACTTTGATGATGTCAACTGTATTTCTTTTTGTAAAAATAAAATAAAAATGTTCATACTAAATTACAGAAAATATGTGTTTTAACCACTATCAAACACTCTCCAAGAAGGAAAATTCCTGATGTCATGTAAGTATGGACATACCCCCAAAAAACTGCATAGAAAACACTACATTCATTTCATTATCCAAAATGTCTGAAAATGCAACCTATAATTCATTCTCTTTGGGGTAGTTGTGATCTTCCAAAGGAAACTTTAAAATCAACTTTATTTTAAACATAAATACTGTTTTAATTAAGATAGTAAAGAAACATTTTACATAAGGCTTCGGGGAAATAAAATGTAAGACATTATATTATTTTGCAAGTATTTGGAAATACTGCTCTCCAGCATATTTTGTATTTTTCTGAATTGTAAGTCAGACGTCCCCCTATAAAACTCATTAAACATGTACTCTTGAACTAAAATGTCATTGGTGTTCTCTGCTCTGTACTCACTGTAATCATTGTACTAGTTACAATCCAATTTAGCTTTGATGACTTATCCAAGGTTACTAGGAAGCAAACCTTTCAAATATATCTGCACAATCACAATTCTCCGACAAATACTAGTAATATTTCTCAACTACCGGATTATTGGGAAGGATTTTTTTTCCTTTATGGGTTTTAAAGGTGAAACTGACATCCAGGATTTTTCAGTAAATTAAAAAAGCATATCTGAAAAGAATGACGCCTTGTCGGTTTCAGTCAGTGGGGGCCAAGATATCTGTACTTAATTTATTTCTTTGTACACATTAATTATTCTGGAAAATACTTTGATGCATTTGTAAATAGAGATATTTCTTACGGATAACAGGAATTTTTGCTGACAATTAAGATATGCTTATTAAGACATAATACATATGCTTTAAAAATTGAAGTGGCTTTTTCTTTTCTTTTTTTTAGCACGTAATGTGAATATTAAGAGATAGAAGAATATGTACCTGGCACAAATGATTTTATTAAGTTGGGCAGTGTTGAGGCAACATAGAAAAGGTTTTGTTTTAAAAATGGAAAAGAAATCTCAGCCAAGACACAGCAGATACAAGTAAATAACTACAGCAAACTAAGTTAGCAGGTCGTAGCTGCTGTCCATGATAGCTTGAAAGGGGTGTCTTTACCAAATTAATAAATATATTGACACCTTATTTTCATTATCATTATTGTACAACGTACACTAAGCTTCTCATAGTACATACATTCAAAGGATATGACAAAACTACAACTGACAGTATCATGAAGGGCTTTGTATGTTAGTAAAAGGATTCTGAACTTACATTTTTTAAATAATAGGTAGCCAGTGGAGGGGTTACTAGACTGGCTTGACTTGCTAGAAGGCCAGTCGAGCCAGAAGATAAAAAAGGAATGAACTAGAGTTTCCGAGGTATATTGGATAAGGAGGTCAAATGAGTTGGTTTGCCAAGAAATAAGGTGTAAAGACCAGCAGAGGGCCAAGGACTGATCATTGTGGCATGTGAACATAAAGTGGATGAGGTGAAGATGGCTTGCTAGAGAAAGTGAGGTACATAGATGTGATGAGATGCAGGAAATAGCTGTATCTTGTTTAACTATAGGAGAGAGTAATTTGAGAAGAAGGTGGTGATCAATAGTATCAAAAGAGAGATCTAAGAGCATCAGCAGGGAGAAGTGACCTTTAGCTGTGCCAGAGAGTAAGTCATTGGTTAATTTTCCTGTTTTAGTAGAGTCTGAAACCATACTGACAAGGGTCAAGGAGGGAATTATAGAAGAGACATTGTGCACAATCTGCTCTATTTTAGAATGGGTGTGATTATAGTATGCTAGAATGGATGTGATAATATTGAAGCAGGGAACATCTCCACAAGAGCATCTTAAATTGATACTACCAGCCATAGAAGGTCTCAATTTCTGTGTGAAAGAACAGGGTTTCTGAGTGAAACACTTTTTGAATTTCAATGAAATATGGATCAGTGCTGCCTTTCTGATCACTTAAATACGAATGACCATGAATGCCCCTTTACTGAGTGGAAAGAGGGAGTCTCCAACAATAGGACTCATTTACTGTTATTTTCTGACTGTCATTTTCTAACTATCACAGACTAAGTGCAATGACTCATATGCATAGTTTTTCTTCTAAACTGTTATATTTTAGAATTTCGCTGAAGCTATTACCTGGATCCAAAGCTGGCCCTATTAATTGGCAAACTAAATGACTGCCATTTATTTTCACAATATAAGTGCATGTAGGAGCATTGTGTTGGAAGGATGGCTCAGCTGGGGTGCTGCCCTAGGGCCAACAATGCCTTGTTCCGTTCACTTCCCCCATGTCTCTGCTTTATAGTATATAAATTAATAAAGGCGGCTTAATTTGTTTAGTACATAAGGACCACTGGGTAGACTTCATAGAATTAAAGCAATAACTAGCACAATACATTTCACATAAGAAAGTTAGCATGCTATACAAATAAAAATTCACAGCTTTTGTTGGGTAGAAAACCAATAGCCTCCTTAACCACAAATGAATACAGTCATACCGACCCTCTACACCCTGAATTCTCTACTTGTGACAGTATATTATATTCTACTTTGCAGGATGAACACTTATTGGAAAGTTTGACTTGTTAATAAAAAGTTAGCTTTGCATCCAGCAATAGAGGACAGGATTAAAACAACCCTTTTGTATAGATATCCCTCTCACTATTTGGCTTTGATCATATTCAAGAGCTTTAACAAAAGGGAAAGTTTTCTTAAGCTAGGGAAGTACTTTCAGCAGGGTTACTGTATTCCTGCACCATGCCTCGGGGCACTTCAGAAGAACGCTATGAGAAATAACTAGGAAATGGTTTAAGACGTCCATGGTGATGATCTTTCATGTACAAACGTTGATCTTTCTTGGATATGCTATACAAAAAAGAAATCTGTCTATAAGTGCCTGAACCTTCAGATTGGTAAATATTTAATAGACCATTTTGGTAGCATGTCAAACAGTAGTCACTTAAAATAAATTTGACGTATTTGTACATTTATTTATTGAAGCAGACTTGAATAACATTTCAGCCTTACAGAGAGGTTCATAGTCAATGCACTGAGCTAGGTTGTATATAATCTATCATCATCTATTTTTCATATATGTAGGTATATACATATATATATATATATATATATATAAATATATATATATATATATATATATATTATATATATATATATTTGTATATACACTACTAAGTTTGGGATCACTTAAATTTCCTTATTTTTGAAAGAAAAGCAAATTTTGTCCATCAAAAAACATGAAATGGATCAAAAATACAGTGTAGAACTTAATGTTGTAAATCACTATTGTAGCTATAAACAGCTGATTTTTATCTGAATATCTTCATAGGCATACAGGGGTCCTTTATCAGCAACCATCACTCATGGCTGATAATGGCACGTTGTGTTCACCAATCCAAGTTTATGTTTAAAAGACTAACTAATTAGAAAATCTTTTTACAATTACGTTACACAGCTAGAAATGTCCTTGTTTTCCATGGAAACAACTAAGTAAACCAAAACTTTTGAACGGTAGTATATGTTCTTAAAAAAAAAGGTTTATGAACACTAGGTACACAAAACAAAGCAAGAATTCAGAGCATAACAAGCAAATACTATTCAAAAAATACCTAAGGCATAAATATTGGGGATTCCGTCGCTGCATATGTATATTTGATCATGGCACAGTGCTACAATGAGTGTGTGTGTTAGTGTACAATGCTAGACTGTATGTGGTGTTAGAATGAGTGTGTGGGGGATGTCAGCGTACAAAACTGTAAACTGTGTGTGTTTCAGCATACAGTTTTCAAGTGTATGTATAGGGGTGTTAGTGTACAGTGTTAGACTCACTGTGTGGGGGTGTCCGTATACAATATTAGACTGGGTGGCATGTCCATAACTGTGCGTGTTTACAAATAGTGTTAGAATGTATGAGCAAGAGAGGTACACCACAGACTGACATGCAGAGGGTAGAACACTGAGCAGTGGGGAAGATGTACAGAATAGGGGGGCAGAGCACTTATTTTCTGTGCCTACCTGGCTCAGTTGCTCCCGGAATTAGAAAAAATTGCTCTGCACCCTACTCTGACTTCTTCGCTGCTCAATCCAGCTAGGCTTTACAAATATTGCTATCTATATAAAAGGGGTGCGAGAGAATATTATTAGCCTGGGGTGCCACTTGGTCCAGAATCGGCCGTGGGCACCACTAAAGTTGAATCCAGGTGTGTATATCGGAATATTATTGTGGATATGTGTGATTTTTCTAACATTGATACTGAAGAAACGATAATGGCATTGTATAGCAGAAATGATAATAGTTTATAAATTATTTTTAACTGGATGAAACTTGACAATGCAATGTCTAATATTTCAATCTGAAGCTGGAGGGAAGTATATGCCTATTTACTAACTGTGATGACCTGATGTCACTAGCAATGTATTTCATTACTTCACGCTGCTGTATATGTTACCTGAAGGCCATAAAATGTCATTGTCAGTTGGCTTATACATTTCATCCCACTGACCTTAGAGGTGTCACAATTGTAAATTTTTAAGTATTAACCTCTATTATATAACCCAGCTACTGGGAGGGGGGAATATTAGATAAAGAAAAGTCCTTTCAACTTAGATACTCAAAAACCATATTGATTTTTTTAGAATTATTTGTAGTAAACCAGCTGTGTAAGCCCTTCTTCGCAAAATATTGTGCAAAAAGATTAAGTTATGTCAATGAAGTAGAGAGCCTTTTATTGTAATGGTTAATATGTTGATTGCAGAACCTAAGAAGGTATGAAATTGTAGCTCATGTTTTGGGAGTTTATTAAATGAATTTGTTATTTGCTGGTAATTTAAATAGTACAACTCACTAACATCACTGAGTATCACTAGAAACTCCCAATCACCTTCTCCTGGAAGAAAGGTTTTGTTATCTCTGAATAATACAGTTAAATCAGTCATGTCACTGACTGCATTGCGCAAGGTCAGCTGAGACCTTCTTGTAAGAGAAACCAATAGGGCTGACCCTTCATATTGTATAGTGAGTTCCGTGAGTTGAGAAAAAAGTACATTTTAAAAGCAAAATTATTGAATACAGTTAGGTTTTGATTACTCATAATTACTAATAATTCAAGTAAACCCCTATGCTGATGGTCATAAAAGACACTTCTCTTGGGTCTTCAAGTAAGACCGGAAATAAGGAAACTAAGGAATACTTAAAAGCAAAGCCAAGCTCCCAATTACTAACTTAATCCTCCCTGACCCAGCTAAATCAGGCTATAGAAAGTAAACCACACAGCACACATAGGTCCAGGCAGGCCAAACCATTCCCTGGGAGTACAGGTGTACATTCGTTGTCATCTCCCTGATTCTGAGGCTTAAAGATGTTTTAATGTCCATCTCCTGCAAAGTGAAGGGCATGGGGCATTGGTGAACCCTGCTCTACAATCACGCCACCCAGTATCTGCCTAGCACAAAACCCAGACAGAACCTTACCCTGTGGCTGACGAAAATAGCAGGAGAAACCATTCCACATCCCTGTGTTATAGCTGCAGCGCATAAACCACAGCTCGGAGAAATCTTCCCTCACAATTCAAAACAAGGAAGCCGCAGACTGAAGTAAAATACTACATTTCTGGTCATTGAAAAGGTTGTAGAAAAGAAAGCAAACAAAAACTGCAAAGCATCTTAACCATTTCACATAAGGCACATATCCTCAGGACTGTCATACTTTCATTTAGTATTCTTCCACTATGTCATCTCTGTATGTTCACTTACTATTATTTTAGGAAGGAAGAATAAAGGAAAGGCAGGAATTAGAAATATATTTAAGATAAGAGTGGGACCGAAAAGCAGCCCTGGGGATATTTGCACACCAGTTCTATATATTTTATCACGTGGTCAAGCCCTTGTGCCCATATCCCACACCCCTTTCATAAAAAAGTCCTGTTGCTATATTTTGTAATACATGATGATGCCGAGAGTTACATTCTCACTGTACAAACACTGGAAAATATTCTAAAATTATAAGACCTGTGACAGAAAGCAGGGGATGATAATGGAGGGAGTTTATATTTCACCTTATATTTTGCAGGGTGGTTACCCTCAATAGTTTACTAGCCCCAGGGAGATTTATTGTTAATAATGGAATTATTAATGTCTGTTATTATCTGTGTGTTTTGGGTCCCTGGGGTGGAGCATTTGGAGAGTAGGGCGGGCCAGTGCTCCACTCCACAGTTTATGAGCAGCCGAAGACCAGCAGGTGGGAATCCAGTCCGGAGATTATCGGATACTCTCCTAGCACTCACCTGTATCCACTAATGAATGGGAGAGGCAGTTAAGTAGCCTCCTGGTCTCAGAGCAAGACAGAGATCATTTGGCTCCCTGAGAGAGAGGGAGAGAGCTGCCAAAAACACTGACTGCTGCAATTATTGCATATACTTTGTTATTTTGTTGTTGGGAACGGATAAGCCGTCCAACTGTAGTTAGGTTGGAGAACCTTGTATTAGTTAGTGCTCACAAGAGCGAGGCTTTTTGTTTTGGTTTATTTATTTTCTGTAATGCCTGTGGTGATAAAATAAAACAGGCCCAGCCTTTTATTTTACCCTCCTCGTGTCTGAGACGTCTCTGCAGCCTGATAGACTGTGTGTAAGTAAAGATTCCCGGACAGAGAACCAAAGTGAAGGGGTATTCTGTCACAGACCTTAAAATATTCCATCACTAGATATGTAACCTCAAAACAATCTTCCAACAAAAAAAGGTTTGGTCCCTCTGTTTTCCTCCTACATAAAAGAACATGACAGGTTAAAGCTTTCCTCGGCGTTGTCCTCAATAGGAATCAGATTTTTTGTTAATGTATTTCCACACGTGGACCTACATTTAGCTCAGAATTTATTAAGACTCAGCTATGATTGATAACTTTTTTGGCAAGAATGATAGTATGCTATTTATTGTCAAGGCAACAAAGCCCAAAAGGTTGCAAATATATACAATGATTATGGTTTTGTGATGTGGTATTTTTGGATTATTTAATAGTAATGTAATCATGGGAAAAGAATATGGTACATCAAAATGATATGGAACAGCGTTTCTAGCAGAAGTGCTTATAATGTAATGCTTCATCAGTGTTATTAGTAACTTTGTAATGTATTCATGCTCTGTGCTATTAAAGTAACTGCTCTATAGCTACTATGCTGCTTATAAAAAAAGACACACACGCTTGTGTAACTTCTCAGGCCGAGGGAGGGGGCATGTAGGACATTTTAGCACAATGCTTTGTTGATCATTTGGCACCAAAATTTACATGTACTAAATTATGAAAGAGCAGCCACCTTAATCATTAAAAAATTAAGTAAAATGTTAAAGTTAAAAAAAAATTTGCTCCTGCTCCGTCACAAGGGTCGCCCGGGCACCCTAGAGTGGCAGGCCCGGTTGCATTTGCCACCCGCGTTAACATATTCATATGTCTTCAAAAGATACATGTACTAAATTATAAAATAGCAGCCACCGTCATCATTGGGAAATGTTAAAGTTAAAAAAATATTTGACAAGAAAATAGTTTATCTTTTATGTTCTTATGCTAACCATGTAGCTATAATTAAACTCACCAAAGTTAAAGCAGTTAAAACAACCAAATGGGACTTTGGGACTTATCAGAAGAGCTTTGGAATGTCCTGGCAAAACTATCGTCAGACTTGTTTAATCAGTTGCTTTGACAAGAGCAGTTCTGGAGGACTGGTAATTGTGGTCCCTTCCACAAAAAAGGTAGCAGGGAAGACTCAGCCAGCTGCAGACCAGTAAGTCTTACATCAGTAGTTGGCAAATGAATGTAAATATACGTATGACTTAAAGGTAAGCAAGGCAATGCGACAAAGTGACGGAACAAAAGGTTTTTATCTGCCTTTTTAAATTTTTTTTCATTTCAGTTTCATTCTATGTTTCATTAAATGATATTATATAATATTTAACCCCTTGATGGCAATTGAGGGTCCGACAATTAGCGACAATTGACGTGCCAGGACCACCATGGCTTTAAACGGTGTTGAGGCATTCAGCAACCCCGGGGCATCAACATATAGTGTATGGCGGATAATGTCTGTTTTAAGAGAGTTTAGGAGGCGATCTACCCCTGGGGTGTCTAGTCTTCAAAAATATATGGTTTGATGGGGTACCTTGCATTGGCAAGATACCAGAAATAGCACATGGGGGAAGAAATACCAGATTTGGAAAAAATGGTTTTTAAATAGCAAAATAGCTATTTGGTACTTATTGCCCCATAATGTGCAGAAAAACACAAAAAAAAACTAAAAACACTGGGTATTTCTAAACTCAGGACAAATAGTAGAATCTATTTAGCAGGGTTTTTCATTAGCTTTTATAGATGAGTAAAAGATTTTTCAAGTAAAAACAAAAATATTTTTCCCATATTTTTCACCATATTATATATATATATATATTTTTAGTAAATGATATGATTCAAGCAAAATAACGAAAGCCCTTCTTGTCCTGGAAAAAAAACCCCAACATATAACTTGTGTGGGTTCAGTGAAACTTTAAAATACTAACAATGGAAAATATATGAATGCAGTCAGGTTGTGCTCGGTGCAGCGAAGGTGAAACAGAACACAAAGTTCTCTCGCTTGCATAAATACTTAGGGATAAACAAATAAATCAAAATTGTCATAGCTAAGAATCCTAACAGATCAGTATAATGTCATCTGCGTGTCTGCCGGCAAATACATTTCAGCACCAGGCTTAGCGAACAGCAACCTTCCTCCTTCCATACAAGGCATATAGGTATTTGTGTGTGACTTCGAACACAAATAATAAAGTAATAGAAATCATTATTAATCTTAATTAGTAATATTAGTAACTGTCTGATACTATTGTTTTTTGGACCGTATGTTTACTTGAATATACCACAGATCTCCTGAAACCAGACTGCATATTTGATATTTGTCCACTAATACAGTTCTGGCCCTTTTACAAAACCTTAATATTGGCGTCTGTCCTTAAATTGATGTTATAGGGGATTCATTTTGAAATAAGAAAGCTAGTTTGTAATGTTTATTTAGTGTAAAATGTCATCGTTCCCGTCTTGTGAATATCCTTAGCATAATCTGAAGTGGCAAAGAACGATGATGAGTTATGAGTCACTTCTTTGCCAAAGCTTCTGACAGAATAAAATACAGACAAGATGTCAGCAGAGGTTGGTTCTGAATATTTTATAATACTCATGTGCCGACTTCTTCCTCGGAGCTCATCTTTTTGCTAACCACTTTCTTGTTAACACCATTTTAAATGTTTTTTTTTCCCTGGTAATGCTTGGTTGAATTGTAGCCTGTATTGTTTCAGCTATTTTAATATTGGACCTTTATTTATGTTATTTACATCAACGTAGCAAAATCTGCAATCTATCTATAATGTATTTTCTTAAAGATTTACTCTAATGAAAGGATAATATTTCGTAATATTTTATCATTTTAGTAAGTGAAAGCCCAAAGTTTATAATTTTTTATTGATTTTTTTAAATTAATTGGAGAAGGGAATTCTGTATCCTTAATACCCTTCTAAATGGACATAGAACCCCAAAAAATGAAAAGTGTGAGTGTTTAGGTGAGCTGTTCTAGTCGCAAGATAACCACAAAATTATAACACGGAATTGTTAGAACTAAAATCGCTTTGCTAATACATTTCTTTGCAAAGTGGCATTTCTTTCCTGAAAGCTTTTTCCCTGAGCTATTGTAATACCTGGGAGAATTAGGACATTTTTTTCTGAGGAAAATATATACAATTGAATTTCGGATTAATATATATCTCCAAAAACATCTCTAGCTATAGCACAACATGCTATACCTGTTTATTGGAGGTTTGGTCAAAATATGTAGGCTACAGTGAAGCCCGCTGGTTTGATTCCAACAGTGTCTTTATAGACATGGAGCCCTATGAACTTTCCCAGTCTACTTAATGGGAGATCCATCCTAGATAAAACACACCCAATTCAATTTAATGTTTTATGGAATCATGGTATGGAGTTTGCATTCCATGAGAGATGTCATACCATTTTCTTTATTGTCTTTACACCTAGTTTATGCGCTCAAGGCAGGCTTTACATTTTGCGTTGAGAAAATGCTGCATTAAATATTTAATGTCTTGCAGAATTCTGAGCACATTTTCTTCGTGCGTCGTGATGTGCGAACATTATTCTATGAATCTTGACAATGGGATGTTGTTTTTGAAATGTAGATTAATGACTTCAACAATTCATCATGTTTAAGCAAAGCACCTACACTTTGGTTTGAATGTATGTACATAAAATTTAACAAACTATAAAAACAGGTCTGACAGTAAGAAACATGATTCCTTTCAGTCTCCGTCCTTGGATGTTGTGGAATATTTCCACCAGCTTGTCCTCTAGATTTTGAGAAAAGTCTTATAGCTTTAACTACATTTTTACTGGGGGATTTGGTAAATCCAATGCAGGTGTCTAACTATGCCTCTGGCAGAAGACAAGGACCAAGGACCAAATGATATTTTAGGGTTAACAGGAGAATGGGGGTGTATAGGTGGGTACATGGTGCTTCTTTGCCATCAGTTTCAATTTGAACTATATTAGTTATCTGAACAGAAGCTAATCAAAGATTAATGGAAGGACATTTTTTCAGGGCAACATCTCATAAAGACTTACGTGGAAGGCAGATGTGAAAAGGGGATATGATAGAAACATTAAAAATAATTAGATTCGTCAATATGTGGATGGAAAGTTAAAGTAAAAAAGATGGTCACAACTGAGAAGTCTTTAAAGAATGAGTTTGTCCTTCTTGTTCGCCAAGTTAGAGTATAGGAGGTGCATTTGTTTGCCTGATTAAAGTGTAAAGTCTGCTTGTATTTTGGTATTTTTGGTTCAGACAGTCACTAGCTCAGCAGAAGCTACCAAAATACCGTTCAGCCATTTAAAGAATCATTCGAACAACAAGTCTAATGTCACAGATCTACTTTCTTCTTTTTTATGTACTCCTATGTATTAGTTGTTTTCTTTTCTAACATAGAGGACTTTCAGAGTATAGAAACACAGCAGGTTTCTGAGCCCTCAAGCACAAAGATGGTATAACAATTCATTTGGTTGAAAGCTTTTCTGAGAGCAATATAGAGGCACATATATCTCCTGAGCCACAGGTTGATAATATTGATCTGCAAGGTCAAACATAGAGTGTATCAAAGACAGAACTAAGTTAGCGGAACTATGTTGTATTCTCTTAATTTACACCAGACATTGCCTCATATGTCCTTTTAAACAAGAAGAGTAAAGTAAAATAATAAAGTGCTCTTATGGGGATGTAATAGGTGTTCTTTCTTAAAAGTAGACAATTGATCAATAGAATCTTTAATCTACTGTAATCATTATCTATACATTACACATCAACATTTAAAAAGATGATTTGACATGGAAGCTTAGGTCAACTATGTTTGCTTTTATTTTCAGTGTAACACTATATTGAAATAATTCAATATATTTAAAATCTAATTACCTTACGTTTTCCCTGTTTTAAAGATGTGGGCTTAGTTACTGTTAAAAAAATATGTATCAATAACTAAATGCACGTCTTTCACTACCATTGTCATGGCAGCTTAAATCAATCATTGGGTTTTACTGTATCTAAATTGTAATAGCTTTTGTGTCTAATGAGGCAAACATAATATGCTTATCACATTTTTACTGAATCTGTTTTGTCAACAGTGTAGTTAATACAGATAATTTCATGATAGCATGGACCTTCTAGAATATTTCATATTACAAGTGTTAAGATTCATCATAGCAATAACTGGTATAATGCTGATCTATCGTGTATGAGGCGGTCAATATCAAAGATACGTAACATGTAACAATCCAACGCTCGTGGAATATCTCTGAAAATCAAATGCCATTTTAATAATATTTGTAAGATACATTTTTAATTGAATCTGGTTACATCCAATAAAACTGGCCTTTATTTGTTAGATGTGGATCTGTTATAACATTTAATGTTGTGAAACAATGAAACTCACCATTTTATTCTTTGATCTTGCAAATAAGAGGATGAAAAAGGGACAGAGATTTTGGCCCACTATAGAGGCACACTTAGCGCATATAGGAAAAATTTGTAAAAATGTGGGCCCTTTCCGTAAAATACTGTATACATAAATAGCAGAGTGTGTGCAATGTAAGCTAATTTTAAAACTTTCATGTGCTTCCAAGCATCAAATATTGATATTAAGTATCATATGTTGGGCTAATCTGTATTTATATGACCAAAATGATGTCTAATTAATAATGTCTCATTTGAATGGTATTGAATTTTAAATGGTTGAGTATATACTTTTTAGTAACCCTTATTAAATATAGACACTCTATTATTTGGATGGTGCCACCCACCTCTTATTTTTCACAGATTGTATCTGGATAAAGCATGCAGAATTTTGATTCTGATTCTGTTGGGTCTTACAAAAAAAATAAGGTATTCTAGAAAAACTGGCCAGCCAGTGCTGATCATTTCTTTTCTTCCCAGAAGCAAGGAGTTTAGAAAAAAAAAAGACAAGAATATGTTAAGGAGAATCATCAAGAACCAGTAGAGTAAAAGACAAGAAAAGATATAAGTTCTGACAAGCGGAAATGTCTGATGTCAAAAGGATAGGCTGAAAGAACACTTCAATGGCAGCATGAGAAATCTTGTCTTTGGTAGAACTGTGTGACAGATAAAGTGTATATCTTTAACGCAACATGCCAAACAAAAGAACACAGTAATATGAAAACAGTGTGCACAAGAGTGGTCTAAGAGCTAAAGGATGCATTTAAAGGGTAACTGTCACCATTATAGTTTGCCATACCTAAATCTTTTTACCTGTAATCTATACATTCTCGTTTTCTTTATATATATACTTACCTTAAAGTAAGGGACTATTTAAAATTAAGGAAGCCAAAATCTGTTGCAATAGGTGGCAAAATAGATATCTAGTTATCTATCTTCCCTTCACTCTATCTTTACAATCCACCTGAACCACCAACAACCTGTAGCTTAACAGGATAATATAACCTAATTGGGAAGAATAAGGAACTGCGTATATATATATTATATATTATATATATATATATATATATATACACAACACACACACACACACACATTATACCCTACCCACAATTCCCACCTGAGTCTTGCCTGAATGTTAATGTGACTCTACCTTCACAAAATAACAATATAAGAAAAAAAAACAACAAAAGTGATACACTGGGTCTTCATATAGTAGTAGTAGTAGTAGTAGTCTTCTTTTCTCAAGGTAATATTCCAAGAAAAGTAAAAGATGGAATAAAAACTATAAGTATAGTTAACAAAATGCTAATACTTAGATATATTTTAAAGTAGTAGCTTACATTTAAAATGTGCAGCTCCCCTATCTACAGTTTCTCCAAGAACAAGATCCAGGTAAGAAGGAACAAAACCAATGCAGAATAAATAAATAAATGGAAAATAAATATATTTTAAAAATCTTTGAACGTTCAGGAAGTAAAAAGTCCTCAAGAGAATTTTAACTCAAAGTTCCACGCTAAACCTAAAAATATATGTGAGTACACTACCAAACAGCAACAGATATTGTAACAGATATTATTACAATAATGCACTTGTTTTATGCGTATCGAAATCCTCGAAGCCTGGCGGCATTGTATTACAACACAGTAAGGTCGTTATTTTTAACTTCATGCTTTGTGGTACACAAATCAGTTTTCTTGATTTTTTATATTATTTTATTTACCCCTTCTGAACTCCCAATGCTTAGCAACGGTCATGCCATTTGTATAAAAGCCTATGTTCCCCAAAGGAACTAGTGATAAATAACAGATTTCAAGTGCATCCCCTCTATTTTTACATGTAGCTTCCCCTTAGAATTTGTATAGATTTAGGGAAAAAATGAAGTTGGAATTATAGTCCACCTATAGTGCTGAAGATATACTAGCTGGATATTTTTAAAGCATGGTCTATTTTTAAAGCATATGTTGTGTCTATGGTGAACACACACTGAATGTGTATAACTGGTTAGTTGAAGATAATGTAAGTTGCAGCTGAACAACAGCAGGAGACTCATGTCAAGGTAACATTTGTACCTGATGGTTTTGGAATCCACTCCTGTACGAATATAATTTATATATTGGGGGATTTACAAAAAATATATAATGGCATTGATCTCTTTGGGGGGGGGGGACCCAAACATTTTTACAAACTGGACTAATTGGCTAAACACAGAAACATATTAATAAACCATATGGCTTGTCTAGTCTTACCATTTTTTCAAGAATTAACCCTTAACTAATCTTTGGTCTTATGTCACATACAGAATAGTTTCATCTAAAATGTGTTTGTCTAAATTCTGAGATATTTAGCGAAACCTCACCATCACCACTGAAGTAAACAGGAAACAGAATCTGAAAAGCAAACAACTCGCAATGCCAATGTATGTATATATTTATTTAACACTAATTTTGGGCTTTACAGTTTACATTATAGTAAGTAAGAAGTATGTGCTGCTGAATAAGAAGTACAGTAGTCTACGGACAGTATGATTAGGGTACAAAAGTTATCAACCTGCCCCATAAAACGTACAGTCTAGAATCATATAAACAGTATAAGTTTAACCAAAAATATTAAAAAATGACAGCTGAGGGACTAAACTGTTAAATACCCTTATTTAGATATCCATAGATTATTTAGATACCCTTGACTTAATAATAAACCTTTGAGATGCAAAGCCATGTTCCTTTTTTAACTCACACATCTTACCTTGTCCTCTGATACTCTGCGCTGTGTTTCTCTGCTTCCAGCAAAGCCACCACCTGTGGAGGGAGGGTGGGATGGAAGACCGACTTGGTTTGCAGGATGAGAAGTCCCAGGCAGAATTTGGCTCCCATTTCCTCCAGCTCCTTTGTTCCAACCTGCATCCCCTGTGATTGATGCAGATAAAATGTAAATGAACAGACCCCAAGATAAACAGCAGGCTGTAGGAAACATGCACGTCTGATGAATCATGTTGAATGAAAGCATTAACAACCACTACATGCTCTCCTGCATTTAGATAACTTGTTTTGCAGATATTTGCAGATTTATGAGGCAGCGCGATTAATCCAAAAAGAGCAAACAAGACTTTTAGCACTATTTATCAAAAAAAGAAAAAAAACCACTATATATTTTAAGCAATTGAACCTCATATAGAACATACCGGTAGTTTAAATGATCTTGCTTATGACTTTTCGAAAACTGCTCTTCTGTTTTATGGAGGAATGATGTACATATGTGTTTTCTTAGCAGACGGCCCCCCTGACACGCATGTGATTGACTATTGACTGGTCAATAATAAGGTCAATAATGTATTTTAGTTTTTCTGCCTAATTAACTATTGTGTATTTTTGTTTTGTAATACTCACAAATATTCTGAACTCCTAGGAGAGAAAAACCAAGGAGGATACAAAAGACTTGGTAGGTATGAGCATCTGGCTGTTCAAACTACGACTAGACTATGTCAACATCTGCATTTCACATGTGCAAAAAAACCCAAGTCTGCGTAAAATTTCCAATTCAACTTTAGAATTTTAATATACATGGGTGTATATTAAACCTAGGATTTTAGAATATTTAACATATCTCAGTTCATGAAACAGCATCTGTATTAGAATGATCATACCTGCGAAAACCAGTATATTCCAAGATGGATATACATTAAGTCATCATGTATGAAAGCGGATCAGGCATTCTTTTCAAATTAGAGATGACTGAACAGGTCATTGATATAAGACTATTGTAAGAAGTTTAGAGACAATTTTGCACTGCTCATGATCATATAAAATTGATTCAGGGGTAAAGCATAGTTTTTTTTGTAAATCCCATGGAATTCATTGGTCTGTTAGAAGTTGATTGTTCATGTCAGTAGACATGTATTGTTGAGTTGGTAGGTTGTCTCAAAAATGAACCAGATTGTGAATCTATTGAGGTTGTTTAAGGGATCATATATAACCTTCGGTGTGTTTCTTCCATTCTAGACAATGGGATTCAGAAAATAATGGATGGAAGCAAATTGGGGAATGATGCACTGTATAAATCAAAATACGGTAGTTAGATATCAAATGGCCAGAACACAGCACTACGGGAGAGATAAACAGTAGAAATGTAAATGTTAGCAGCATTTACAGGCATACAGTATACTAAATGAATCCCTGGACCCTCCAGAGATAAAACCCCATGTTGGCATTCATGCATTAATAAACCGTCTCACTTGCAATTAGGCCAACTGATTTCAAGCCATTGTTCACACAGTGTATATTTATCACTTCAATCTCAAATGTTAGATTGCAAAAAATAACAACACTCATGATGCCTGGTTTCGACTGCTTGAATTATATATGATCGCCTGCAGAAAGCATTAACAACTCCTTGGTTTTCTCAAAGCTCATATATCAAAGCTGTGTTCTGCACCTGTTACTCCCATGAGAAGAGTGTGGATCGGAAATCTGCTGGAACTCAATCCTTTAATTTAACAACTCAGACTGGAGACTTAATAAAAGCCACTAACTAATATGAGGCAGGTACCTACCGCTTTCCAAACAATGCTCATTAATTTAGTATTTCGCTGCAATTTCTATGGGTTTTTTTCACTGTTCAAACTCTTCTTTTTTTAATTTAATATTGTTAAGAGTGAACGGTTACTTGATTCATTAGCTGTTTGTGGGCTATACATCTTAAGGCTAATGAACTGGCCTGTACTTGTAGAAGGAGGACTTTATATCCAACGCCTCTCTCTCCCAGCGCTGCAGTGTCCTCATGTTTTAGATGCTGATCCGGAAGTGCTTTCATGGTGAACCAGGAACGGATGCCACACCTAAGTGACCCTGAAGTGGGGCAATTCAGCATTGGGACAGCCTCGCTGGCTGCGGCAATCACAAGCACTGTAGTTGCTCATGTTGTAATATTAAACGGTTATCTAGATTCTTTTTGTGTTCTGTGTACAGGATCATTACTGTGTGGGGCCTGTGTGTGTTTAAGCTTTATGTTGTGTCCTGTGTGTGTTAAATTTCATTTTGTGTGTTTTGTAGCGTTCTGTGTATGTCACTGTGTCCATCCTTCTATGTATATATAACACGGTGTCCTTTGCATTTAGTGTTTTTGTCACACACACACATATGCTGCAATGTATCTATCATATGTGTCCCATATGCGTAACACCATGTCCTTTGTGTTGCTCTTCATACTGTGTGTATTTCACACTGATTCCTATGTATGTTATGTACCATCAACTGGATGTCGTGCTGTGTATTGTGCTTTCCATGCGGTCTCCAGCTTTTGTGGGATGCATGTGTTGGGTGTTTTCCTTTTCTATGTAATATGTTCATGTTACATGTTGCATGTTCTGTGATACACATTTATGCTTGTCTCTATACTACAATTTTAAAGGCAGGAGAGCGATACATTTGTTTAGCTGGTTGGGTTATCGTTGTTGGCATCTCACTGTGGATAAAAATATTTCTGTATCACGTCTGGTTTACGTCCTTACTTATTGCACTAGACTTTGCTACTATTGTTAGTTGGTGGCTACTTCTTTGGACGATTTAGTCCTCCTTGTTAGTGGTTTACACTTAGGGGAGTTGGTATTTGGTCTAGTTAAGTAGGGAAATTCTTTATTGCTGAGATCTCAAATTTGTTATGTCCTCTTGAATTTGTTCTGCGCCTGTTGCCTTCCTCCTCACATGAGGCAATTTCCCCTACTTGTAGGTTACGTCCTTCCCTTATCTATTAGTGTCACTTAGAGTGGGACCTGCAGAAACACCCCTATCACAGAGTGAATTTTGAGGTTTAAGTCTGCTTTGTGTTATGTGGTATTGTTGTTAGGTGTTGGAACATTTCTTCTTGCCCGACCTGAGGCTATCCCCTAGATTCCCTGCCTTACTTCAGAGTACTTCTTTTGTTTAATGGTTTTAAGTCTGTTTTTATGAGGCTAGGTTATATTCACCATAATAGTCATTCATGACTCTTTTCGCTATAAGCCAGGCACTCCTGCTCTATCGCGGTGTTTGTTTTCAACTCTTCCACCTCATTGTATAAATGCTTTTAAATATACTGTATGTTCTGCACTGGCATTTATTACTTTTGGTACATTGGACTATACGATGGCAGCCAATATCTATATCTCTGCAGGTTACTCATGGTGCACATAGGTTGTTATAGTACAATCCCTCAGAGGGTGATGGCGGTTGATCTTCTCTTATATAGAAGGTCATGTTACTGTTGTCCATATTAGTTGGACATTCATTGGTCATTTGACCCGAGGCTAATTTGGCTCTATTGCAGAGTGCATTATGTTATCTAATAGCAGTAGTAATTGCACCACTTTTACAATTGAATTTCTCTTTTATACATAACCCCATTATTTATTGCTTCTTTTTCCCCGGAACAGCAAATAGTAAATGCAAAGCTTGCTTATGGCACTTTATGTAAGAAATGATATTTAATGTAACCTACATTCTGAGTGCGGTACCTGTATATTTCTTTTAATAGAGTAGGATGCCCTCATACCTCCTGTGCTAGTGTGTGCCTCTGCAGGGTATATCTCACCGCAAGACAGGACACAGAAGGTTCAAAAATAAAATCAGTTTTATTTCCCTCTGCAGCCGAATCAACACAATCTCTTAACAGCAGAGACTCACAGCTTGTCAATAATCGGCAAATAAAAGAAAAACACTCCACTCTTCATACAGGCTGTAAAAAAAGCCACTTCCATAAGTGATCTATTGGGAATCCATTAGGTAGCATCCAGTCTTCTCATACCGGACTCTTCTTCAGGTTCAAATCTGCAGCATTTTTTAAACCCAAGTGATTAGTCTCCATGAGCCTCCTGTGCAGCGCCTGTCGTGCAATGCAGTCAGAATTCTAAAGCCCTGAATGTTTAGAAGGAACCACTGCTCCGTCATTTGAGCTGTATGTGTCTCTCTTGCCCCCTGTCTCTTTATATATATCCATATTAGCTTTGAATAAATATCCTAAATGTTGACAAGCGTTTGTGCTTTATTTCCTAATTGTTGGTAATGCTACCGCAGGAGCCAGTGCAATGTTCCTATTCATGAACTGTTCCTACCATGATATGACTACTTTTTACAGTTTGCACATTCTTAACCCATGTATTTTATTTATACATTTTCTCAAATGACATCAAGGGAAGAAATAAGAACAGATGTATTTGGGTGCCAAAGATGGACTGTCCCTTTTAAATATGGACACGTGGGTAAGATATGTATCCTAGCCTGATATTATACAAAGGGGTGGTTGTGAGGTCCATTTATTCTCAAGAAAGAGCCTCAGGCAGTGTGCTCTGTGCAAAACGAGGCATTATTCTCTTTGACATAAGTACCTATTTCTTCAAATACTTTTAGAGCACACATAAAAAGGGTAAACACCGGAAACACTACATTTTGTATGATAAATCTTGATTTTTCAGGTATATTTTTTCCCCTTTTATTTAGTTATGATTTCCACATAAATAATATATTCCGTTGAGCAAAAAAAGGTTTCTATGAAGTCCCACTGAATGAATTTTGTTTATAAAGATTCTATAATAACCATAAGTGGCCCTATTATATAAAGTCCCAGGGAATAGTCATAAATAAGTCATTTGTTGATCTCTTTGAAACTTCAAAGATAGACTGTAGCACATAATATGCTGTTAAGATCATCATTTCCCTGCCTTATTTAAATAATGGACACGCGTGTCCAAATAAAACATAGGGCAGCTTGCTGCATAACAGTTAAGGCAAATGATCATATAATATGAATTAATAAACCATTTGCATCAGATCACTTATGAATTTATTTTTTTACTATTGTAATATGTATTAACAATTCCTATGTGAAAATACATCATACAAAGTGTGTGTATCATTGACTTCCATTAGTAGCCTCCAGAAAAACAAACTTAAGTCAAGATCATTTTAAATTCTATTGGTCTCTTGGCAGATGTAAAGCATTCTGGGTTAAATATTTAAGGGAAATTTTACAGTTTAAAATATGGACTTGACATAGAATTCAGAATGTAATAGGATAAAGTTCAGAAAATTCAAGAGTGCTTATATCGCATCTGGTGCCATTAACTGTATATTATGTTCTATATTATATGTGAATTGTAAATATAAGTAATTGTTTGGAGCGAATATGACCTACGTTGAAGATAATCTGAGACCACGAGGCGATAGGGGATATGGTTTTCACAGTTATGTAAATAACCATTGCATTTTGCAGGTAGATTTCATTATTATTTATCTGCTGGCTTAAATTAAAAAAAAAAGAGAAAGTAAGCAAAAACGGCAGCACATGGTAAGCGTACAGGAAATTATTTATCCATTTTAATTGTAAAATAGTCTCCATGGTAACCCAAATTAGGTTTAGTGCACACATTGTGTTTGTAAATGGCGCGGTATCTTTCAATAGAACAGCTGTTATTCCATCCTAACTCAATTCGGTAACAGCTGTAAGAAATGTCTGGCAGTTCTTCTGAAGCAGCACCTGATAACGGCTGTCTTAAGGTCAGAATTGGAAGGAAAACAAACATAATTCAGTTGTTTGTTTTTAAAAATGTATTTATAACCAACATAATGAGGTGCGGACCCCATGAAGTCACCAATACACGTCAGATATATCATGAGGATTACAAACTTTCGTAAGACATCATAGGGATAACCTAGGCTTTAAAGTTGATTCAGATAATGTGTTTATTTTCTCTCTTTTTGACAAACAGGTATTTTTACCCCATATGAATCAAAATACCCAAATAAAGACATGCTAAACTATCTCTCTGCCTTCTGCTCACTTGTGCTCACTCTACAAACATCACCCATTTACAGAAGCCTCATATTGTGAAACATTTCATATGATATTAGCATCCTTCCATTTTTTCAATAATTATTTGAATTTTGGTATAATATTATTAAATATTAAAAACGTTAATAAACTTTGAAAAGTTTGCTTTGTAACCAAAAGTGTCTTCTTAAAACAGCCCAAACTACCACTACAATGGCAGAGGCCATAAAGAGTCATAAAACAGAGTAGACCTGTACAAATCAATCCTTCACTCAAAAATCCTCACATCTTTAGAAGCATCTCATTTTTATATCTATTGTATTACTAATACTATTGCTTTTTCCTTCCACAAAACTTTCATTTTAGGAAACTGATACATCTAAAAACTTCTCCTTTTTTAAAACAAAAAACCCAGCTGCTACACTATTGTAATATAGCTTACTCAGATTTTCCAATTCTATACAAACTTTTAATCTAAAACATGTTCAACTACTAGTGGAGAATTCTAAGTAAGATGAGTTTGTATCCTCAAAGTAATTAAAGGAAAGTACATATGTCAGATTAATATTATGAGAGCTGAAAAGCTACCAGTTGGTTTTCCCTGACCCTGATCTAGTATCGTACATATCTCTGGAAGTATTACAACTACACTAATTTATCCAGTTGTGGAATCCAATGTATTGTTATAGTTGTAACAATATAACTGTTTCTGCTGCCTCTCCAACACACACAGCATTATTAAACCTGCTTGTTCTTCTCAATTATCACATAATACATTGGTAGACTAGACTCTCTCTATTTTTATAACTCGCTATCTGTGATTTTTCTCTCTCTTATCCATTACTGCTTTTGTCAAATTTCTCTTTTCATAACTCTAGATTGAAAATAAAACTCTTGAGATAAGGACTAAGCACCACGTAACACATGTTAAGTAAAATCGTCCATGATCTTTAGCTAGCCAAGACCTTCATTCAACCTAAGAGTATAGAGAGCTTCCTCACAGTAAATGGGATGTAATAATTTATAGAATGGAATCAGTTACTCAGTAATAGATCTCACATACCGCATAGGGCAGCATTTTAGATATGATGATGATCATCAGCAACGTGTGAAATATACATGTGTCCTGGTCATATTTAAAGTGCTGGGAGTCAAACCTTAACATAATTTTCTAAATTTCTAAATCACTCAAATTATCTTTGTCCTTGATGTGTGTGAAACAAGGAACAAGTAAAGAAACAGACGAAACATGGCTGCATTTTGGATGTACCTTATGACTGAGCATTGTAGGCTTAAAAGTCAGTTAGACATGGGAATGAGGCCACTTTATATGTGGTTGGAGTCGAGTGTGCTACGGATAAGCTCTAAATAGTAGTGCAAACTCAAGGCTACCAGGATTTTAGACTACCCAGGCTTGAGCCTTTTAGTTTAACGAGAATGGCTTTAAATGATTAAGTCACACACAAGTTAGTAAAACTGCTGAAATGCTGGTCAGCCCCGTTCTTTAAGAACTACTAGTTAGATAATGGACAAAATGTGTGGCGAGTAGGAGACTTTGCCCCCAGCCAAACATCACAGGACGGCTCAGAGACCTGGTAATCAGCTGTGATACCCAGTGTCTGTGGAGGAAATCCAAGTAGTTTCTCAGGTATAAGAATAACGTGTTTATTATACCAAGATGGCTATAGCTATATTGGTTCAAAATGAACTCTTTGGTCATGGATAATACATTTAATTGAGCCATCATAAAAAAAGACATAGTCACATAAGGTTTCAGAACCTCTTCTTCAAATCAAGAGGAAAGACCTCTAAGGCCCAGAAAGCCTATATGCCTCTACAATATTTTCTGTATCACCTATGATTGAGACTAAGGGACATATTATTATTTACATATTAAGAGAGGACGTAGTATGTACTTCGTTAAAATAAAATCCTGGGATGCAATATCAATGCACATTAATTTATGTGTTCAATATGTAATTCAATAGTTAATTTACCTGCCTACTCTCAAAATGAACGCTATGATAATTCAGTAGGATTTTCAAATAGAACCTGTTTCCAATATACCTGTTGAATGACTTTATTCAACAAAAGCTGCTACACATAAGAAAGGACAATAAAAAGCACACAGTGTAAATATGAAATAATTCCCCTTATAAAATATGTCAAATAAAGCTGGAAACAACCTGATGCCAATCGTATTTCTAATTTTCTGCATGCTTTCCTATGAATCAGTTTTTGACATTGCATTTTATTATGTGCCAACTGTAACTATTAGGAGAATTACTTACTTAAAATATATTAATCTTTATATGATTTATACATACGTACATAGTTCATGCGTTTTAAGGCAACCAACCCACATTGTTTGAAAAAATAAATAATAAAAATAATAGCTGGCAGGGTATGACCAAAAAGATAGTTAACCCTTGCAAGGAGGTGTAGTATAGGAGGGGTGGACGGAGTTGACACTACCCCCTCCCCCCAGACTCATGGAGTACCACTAAAAAGGGTAAAATTGGTATCTGCCATGCATGCCTTATGTACAGTATATAATACATGTGTACCATGGTAGGGTTTTCATTTAATACAAATTCATTTGTATTATGCTTCTATCTGGGTGTGTATAGTTGGCCTTTAGAAATGAGAAATATATAGATACTTTGCTTGCCACCTAAAAAAGGGTGCTGTCTACCAAACACCCTCTCGCATATAAAAATATAATTTTATGATATAAAGTAGACTTGTCTGCAGGTGGAAAATTTGTATTTGTTTTTGTGTTTGTTTCCAGAGGGGAACATTATGTTTGTTTGCAACAAAATTCGTCCATCGCGCTTTTCGTATTTGACAAAATTTGTCCGACATTTTTTTTACGGAAATCCCATTTGTTCCTCTGGTTTGCCATGGGAACAAGAAATGAACATGTAGAAGAAGCTGAATTTGAGACCAATGGATGGAAGGAAGAGGGTCCAAATTAGCATAGAGTTATAAGTTTAAGGATAGTAGTGGACTGGCTAAATGTCCTTAATTAAATTGTTATACACTTACTTGTTACTCGTACTCATTTGAACAAAAACAACAGTGCAAGTCTAATATTCTAAACGAGTGATCGTTAAACTTTTTGAAGTTATCTAAAGCTTCCATTACGGGATCTTTAAATCTGATGAAGTTCTACTTCATGGATAGCTGATGTAAAACTAAAACAGCTAACCCTACAAATTTATTTCATAAATAATGAAATACAGCATAATTGTTATTTTTGTGGTATTGTTTGTGATTTTTTTCATAGAGTTTGGTTGTACCATTAAAAAAACAAAACATCACCAATACATTTTGTTTTTGTGCCATCGCTTGGAAGTGATTTTGCCTGTAATATAGCGATACCAGTAATGAATCAGTCATTGCGTTTTCCTGTAAACTGTTTTTGTTCTTTTAGAAAATGCGTTCTGTCCTCATAAGATTGAACGCTCACGTGATGAATACACAGATGCAGTCCACAGCCTCGGTAACTCCCAGAGCACAGAGGCTTAGATCGATAAACAGGTTCAGTGCTACAATCCACCAATATCAACCTCACTTCTTTCTTCTTGTACACATGCTCTAGACGGAAATCAGACCATTCCATGGAAAGTTTACCTACGGCATTTGGAAGTATGGAATCTCCTTGCTTACTAATTATTCAGTCCAATGATTAATGCCATGTTTTAGACACTAAGGATTACAGACTAAAGCTGTGTTCAGCCCAAATAAACCTAAAATGCCTTAGAGTGAGCCAAGTCTAAATGAGAATGTGTCGCCGAATAAATTTGCTTTATCCTTCTGCTGTGGATCTTGGTAGCAGATACCAGTCTGTTTGGAAAGAAGAAGTTATTTTTAATTACCACTTTCATTTTTTGGCCAACGTGTACTGACAATAAACTATATTTGACTCTGTTTTGTCAAGGTAGAGTACAACATCTGGTAACTGAATGGAATAAATGAGGAAAGCATGTCACAGTGCCATAGCGGGGTAAGACAAAATCAGCAAGAAGTGTGAAAACAGTGATTAAATTGTGTAGGTGATGGTACTTCTTACTAATTACTCATCCAGGCAGTTAATGGTGTTTTGAGTAGTTGGAGTTCCTATATGTCTCAGACTACGGCAACACAACTGGCTGAAAAACCACAGGATGCCTGCGGCATTTAGATACATGAAGTGTTCTGCTGCGAGCAAAGTCCAGGAACTAAATACAGGGGTCGATTGGGGAGCTTAAACCATGCTGTGCTATTGAAAAATCAAAGCTGGATTCCTGAATCAAACAAGAGCAAATTCTGTACCATACATATATATGCCTGAAAAGGTATTTTATTTTTTAAAAAATAGACATGTTAATAATGTTATTTGTATTGTCTAATAAAATGCAAATTGGGTAAACAGAAGAGCAAAATCTAAATCAAATCAATATTTGGTGTGAGCACCCTTTGCCTTCAAAAGAGCATCCATTCTTCTAGGCCCACTTGCACAAATTCCTAGAATTTGTAGGCAAATAGTTAGATCAGCTCACTTAATTAAACAATTATACAAAATCAATTTAACATGTAGGTTGAAACATAATCATTAACTGAAACAGAAACCGCTGTGTAGGAGGAATAAAACTGGGGAGGAACAGCCAAACTTACTAACAAGGTGAGGTTCCAAAGAATCATACATCATGGCAAGACTGAGCACAGCAACAAAACACATCAGACATTTCAAGGATTTCATATTATCTGTCCAAGCTCTTTTTAAGAAGCACAAAGAAGCAGATGAGTCCCATTAAGGATGCAACAGCTGTCCATGAGTGGTGATCTGGCTTTTGCACCTCTGTCCTGAGCTCAGTTTAAAGGCTATCTGGTACAGCAGACATTTGCTCCAAGGGGTCAATGTATAAAGCGGTTATAGAGGCAAAAAGGTGATCATTGTTAACTTAAGTTGCATACACCTACCCAGAATCCCAGTGGTGACAGCACTACAAGATTTACCGTATTTGCTCGATTGTAAGAAGGTTTTTTCAGAGCAAATGCTCTAAAAAAGACCCCTCGTCGTATAATCGGGGTCGTCTTATAATCAGACCTCAAATAGGTCTGACTATGAGACTAAGATCCAGATCCTCCTGCCCCCCTCCCCAACTTACCGGTTCTGAGTACCCGGTGTGTTGCCGGGGCAGCTATAGACGTTGCAGCCGGAAGGAGGTGCGGTTAGCAGTGGGAGTTGTCTGCGTCCATCGCAGAGTTCCCTGCACCAGACAGTCGGGGAAGGTCTGCGCGATTGACGCAGACAACCCCCGCTGCTAACCGCACCTCCTTATGGGGGCATAAGGCATTTCTGTAGGCAGGGTGCTCTATGAAATGCCTTTAACCCCCTTAATGACACTCTGCCTCCAGAAATGCCTTTTGAGTGATTGAGAAAAATATTTTGTTTTTATTTCCTTTTTTTTCAACCTGCCCCCCCCCAGTTATGCACCTCTGCCCCCTGGCTTGCCACTCTGCCCAGAAAATGCCTTTACCCCCTATATTGCACTGTGCCCCATGATATGCCTTTTTAACCCTCTAAATGCCACTGTGCCCCCATTATATGCCTTTGACCTCTATGTGCCACTCTGCCCCCGGAATTGCCTTTTACCCCTATATCCCATTCTGGCATTTAGGGGGTTAAAAGGCATATTATGGGGCAGAGTGGCATATAGGGGGTATAAGGCATTTCTGGAGGCAGAGTGGCATGAAGGGGGTTAAATGGCATTTCTGGAGGCAGAGTGGCATTAATTGGGTTAAAAGGCATTTCACAGAGCACTCTGCCTCCAGAAATGCCTTATGCCCCCATTTAACACTCCCTCCCCCTCCCTCCTCCAAACTTACCGGAGCTTCTGAGTCCCCGGTGCTTAGTCCGGGCAGCATGTAGAGCTCTGCGCGATTCGCGTACACAACTTCCGCTGCAGAGGTGCGGTTAGTAGCGGGGGTTGTCTGCGTCCATCACTCAGACCATCCCCGGCTGTCAGAGATCAGAGTTCCCCTCACCGGGGCAGCCGGGCAGCGGGGACTCAGAAGTACCGGTAAGTGGGGGGTGGTGAGGGGAGACAGGAGGATCCAGGTTCCCCTGCATCGCTGCGGGGGATCTGGATCTTAGTCTCATAGTGAGCATTTGCTCTGGAAAAAACCTTTGTCTTATAATCAAGCAATACGGTAACATTACTGGTAAAACTTTTTTCCTATAGGGTCGTCTTATATTCAGGCTTTTCTTTTTTTCCTAAATTAATATTCAGATTTGGGGGGGGGGGTTGCTCTTATAATCGAGTGAATACGGTATATGGGAACAGCAAGTCTCTGGGCTTGTCTGGTGGCTGCAGATTAGTGTCTTATTATGCCTCTGCTACACCCTTAATTGTAAGTGGAAGTATTGTAAGTATCAAAATTCCACTGTAACCCATTACTAGTGAGTGGGTGTGGGTGAATATACACACACACACCCATCAGCCATAACCATACCTGGCAATTCTCCGGGTGAAGCAGTCTTGCAAAGGAAGGCTGCGGGTACTTGGAGTGAAGAAGTTCCCAGGTATGGCCATAACATTATGACCACTGACAGGGGAAGTTAACACCTGTGAGTGGGTGGGATATATGAGAAGGCAAGTAAACATTCCATTCTCAAAATTGAAGTGTTAGAAGCAGGAAAAATGGGCAATCGTAAGGATCTGAGCGACTGGGTCAGGGTATCTCCAAAACTGCAGCTCTTGTGGGGTGCTTCCAGTCCACAGTAGTCAGTAGGTCATGGGGGGCCAAGGCTGGCCCGTGTGGTCAAATCCAACAGACAATAGTTTGTTGCATATGGGGCTGTGTAGCTGCAGACCAGTCAGGGTGCCCATACTGACCCCTGTCCACTGCTGAAAGTGCCTACAATGGGCATGTGAGCATAAGAATTGGTCCATGGAGCAATGGAATTAGGTAGACTTGTCTGATCAATCACATTTTCTTTGACAACACATAGATGGTCAGGTACGTGTGTGTGTCGCTTGCCTGGAGAAAACATGGTACCAGGATGCACTATGGGTAGAAGGCAAGCTGTTGGGAAACCTTGGGTCCTGCCATTTATGTGGATGTTACTTTGACATGTACCATCTACCCAACGATTGTTGGAGACCATGTACACCCTTTCAGTATTCCCTGATGGCATTGGCCTCTTTTAGCAGGATAATCCACCCTGACACAAAGCAAAAATAGTTCAGGAATGGTTTGTGGAACACAACAACAAGTTCAAGGTGTTGACTTGGCCTCCAATTTCCCCAGATCTCTAGCCAATCCAGCATCTGTTGGATGTGCTGGACAAACAGGTTCGATCCATGGAGGCCCCACCTTGCAACTTACAGGACTTAAAGGAACTGCTGCTGACGCCTTGGTGTCAGATACCACAGCACATCTTCAGAGGTCTAATGGAGTCCATGCCTCAACAGGTCAGGGATGTTTTGGCAGCAAAAGGGGGACCTACACAATCAGGGAGGTGGTCATAATGTTATGGCTGATCTGTATATATATATATATATATATATATACGTACTGCGTATATATAGTCCCCTGCCGGCCCCATTTAAATTGTATTCTGTTCGCTCAAACATGCTGGTAACAGAGGGAGAATATTGGATATTCCTGCCACTCCACTTTGTAATCAGAAGCAAATGAGAAGACACGTGTAATGCATGTGCCTCTATCCTCTAAGCATGACAGGATTAAGATGATTTTGCAAGAAAACACAGCATGAAATTCTATTTCAGCATTTTCATTTTCAAAGGATGCAGACTTAATCCCCTCCACATTCAAGAGCTTTAGGCGAGAAGCATGACAAAACAGTCTTGTCACCTTTTGATGGGGAGGTATAAGCCAGGGATGGCCAATCAACTGACATTGGCTGTATGAGGATGATGGGAGTTGAAATCTACAATCAGTCTCAAGTCCATACCCTGCTCAGCTAGAACAAAAGCATTGATTGGGCAAAACTCTGATTCTAGTTATATGGAATCTTGCAATTCTTTATTCCCACTGTGCTATAATTTATAGTTATATAGTGTTTTACATAATACATATTATGTAGCGATATTGTGCCTGAAAGGGCTGATACACAGAGACAGAGATGGAAATAACCTTCAACATCCCTGTATAAAAGCAGAAACATCCACAGCACAATAATTATTTATTATCATACATATTTCCTGCTGATTGCACCAAGTGCCGCATCCAAGGACAATTTTTCAGCTGTCAAGTAGATTTGTACAATAAACCTATGCAGGACCAGGAGGGAACAGAGCTATTTGAAGCCTGCGCATTAACAAATTCCACACTTACCGTGAAAAATGCTGATATTTAAACTCATAATTACTTAGTAGATAAATCATGTGTCTTATTTTCACAACACATTTATGGATAGTAAAGCTTTGCATTTGCAAAATATATAATCCAGTTTAGGAAGTATAGCCATTGGAAGTATTCATTTCTAAATATTAATTATGTTTTGATATATCACTGTAGTAAAATTTGATTGCAGTTTTGTTATAGCAGTGATTATACTCAAGCTAGTGGTATCCATCAAACCAAAAGCAATAATACGTCTCCGAGAGACGGGTCCGCTGCATTGTATAAACCTCGGTGTTCCAACGCTAACTAACCAGACCAAAAAAAGATGCTTTGTGATAATGCAGGGGAACAAATGGAGAATGATATACAGTTTTAGTATGATAGCTCCAGAGTATCAGGGATCTTGTTACTATTTTTTTGCAATTATATTAGGTGGATGCCAAGAACCATTATTTTCCAATGCCCTAATGAGGCCATATTTTCTTTGAATAAAATGGTTTCTTTTGGGTTAATTTACATAGAAGTGCATGGCATTTGAGTGTCACATAAGGTGCCGCATAGTGCAGATGAAGCTACTAGAAACCTATGAGTTATACTGTACAGCAACATCTTATTACAGTATTCTTTTTTTTATAAAAACTAAAACAATTCTGCCATGGTTTTAAATGTTTTAAACATGGAAACCACACTATCCAGGTAAACTTTTAGTAATTTATTATTTTTAAGAGGCTACCTATCATCCAAGGACCTGCACGCAACCTACTAGGTAGTACGGACATATGCAGTATCAGTGAAAATCCACTAGGGGACAGGCAATCCACCATAGAGGAGATTGTTTCCTTTGATGGAAAATGTAAGCTCTGTTCTTTGTTATGTTAACGTCTTAGCCATTAATGTCTCAGAAGGCTTGTAAATGTGCATAATTTGAAATAATAAGGCAGCAAACAATTGGTTTTGACTGCGATGCTGCTGTGAGGCAAAATTCATGGTTTCAAAAAATACGTACAAAATCAGGCTGAAGTGTTGTCAGGTTCTTGGAATACAGTAATTTCTTTTTTTTATTTAATGTCCATTATTATAAGAAATGTTAAAAAAGTAAACTGAGTTACAGTCATCTCTACAATTCACTAATTATCAGGACAAAGGTAATGCAGAGGCGTTATTTTAAAGTTATCAGGGTTGCATGTGTAAGATGACAATGAGTTGCCGGCGGTGTAAATAACACATAGCTACACTATTGCGTAATGTAGAGTAGATGTAGCACTGTTGGTGTAAGCTGATTTGGTACGGAAATGCATGCTAAGAAAAAAAAAAAGATTCTGTAGAGATTAAATGTCCAGTGATACCGTTGGGTGGAAAGAGCTGTGTATTTAGACGAAGGGGCATCATAGGTCTGACCCACAGCAGTGCCACAGCTGCCCCAAGCACTCACTACTGCACCGTTACCCTCTTTGCTAAATGCCAGAGTAAGAAATCATATCCCGGCACTTCACCTCTTACAGACACATGGCTCGTATATCACAAGTTATGAAGGCTGTGTCTGCTAGGCACAGCTTTCATAGTGTAAATGGGCCATTGACAAGGGTGATCAATGATTTGCCCAACTAGCCCATTAGGCATGGGGTGCACCATGGAGCCTAGTGGTTGCTCATTTGACCTGCACCTCTAGGCTTAGTTAGCCTGTGTCAGAATACAATGCTAGGCGAAAGCACCCAAATGGCTTGGCCATAATGGACTTAAGCCCAGCACCTGTCTCAGTCCAAATTTTCAGGAGTGGAAGAGTATGAGCCAAGCCCATTTCTACTCCATCTCTCCTTTTTTATGTGGCAGGCAACACTAGGCTAATGTTTGGTTCACTGGGTTTAGTAAAAAAAGTAACACAGACTGTGAATATATCAAACATATGGGGTGGGGGGTTGGGTTTATGATAGGTAAACCACTGTACTTCAGGATGCATTTTTGATGTCATGTGTAAAGTAGACACTGTGGCTACATTTACATATGGTATATTTACATGTTGGTTGTCATTTTCTATTTTTATAACACAAAGCCGTAAACGGCATTATGCGTCTCTAATGATCTCTTCTCTAAGACTGTGATTAAGAGGTTTGGCTATGGTAAGCTTTTGGATACCCTGATTCTTTTAGTGGTCCTGACTTTCGCTCAATCCCGAGTAGTTTAAAAAGATAGAAACATCCCAAGGGCTCACTTCAAACACAGCAATTTCAGTGAAAGCAAAGTCCGACTAAGTAAATCTGATCCATGCTTTGTTTTGACAGGTAGGATTTACCATTCTGGGTTTTTTTTTCTCTAGAATTTGGTATGAGGTTGTCATCTCTTCAAAATTTACTTAAATAAACTAAGGCGATATAACATGCAGATTAATTTTAGAGCCTGGATAAATGTAGTGGTATAAGACTGTATCAAATATAAGAGTTTTATTCTAAGGTATGCTGCATGTCATTGTTCAGTACAAATCATCACATTGAAGCTTGTCTAAAATGCTTACCTTGCATAGCAGCGTAGATTCATAACAGAATTTCTGGCCATGAACCGCTGGTTATTTAATATTTCAGCAATGCTTTTTAGCCAGTTATGTCTATTTGTATTGCAAAACAGACACTATAAAACACAACAGCTTACTTTGAATCAAGCATTAAACCACCAACAGAACTTTAGCAAGATGATTGTATAGAAAAAGTGTTTGTTTCCATTAAACTGCTACAAGAAGTACGACATATGATATAATAAAATTGCTGTTTTTTATATAAGTGGATCTGGGTGGAATAAATTATCGAAAATGGAGCCTGTACCTAGATACAGAATACTGTTCATGCACAATCACAAAAATAAGATAGTAGTGGCATTATATTTTGGTACTTTGGAGGAGGGTATAAGATAAATATGTCTTGTGTAAATGTTTGCATAGGTGCTGCACTGTATATGTTTCAATCCATTCTAAGTCTAGTCGAGGATCTTGATGCAGCCAACAGTAGGTGTAAGCCATGCGTATTTAGACTCCCTGAAAGGAAGATAAACTAATTTACCCTGTTATCTGGGTAAGAAATGGCCCTTTACAAGCCAAGACAGGCAAAAGTTAAGTGGATCAATGAAAATCAGATTGAGGTTTTCCGGAGTCTTAATTGAACTTAATTAAGTAACATGTATTTATCAACCATGACATACCGGTATCAAAAGCACTAATTAGCAGCCTTAGATACCATCAGATCAATGTAGAGTATAAATGAGTCAGCTTCAGTCTGTGTTACCCTGACTCGGGATCAACCCTGAGAGTTCCTGGGTATAGTTTTGGGATGCTCATTTTGTAAATAAGAACACAGTTCACTGTTCCTAAGCAGAACCTGGTTGGGATTGGAAATGACCAAACATCCCCCCAAGGCCCAGTAGCAGAGATTAAAACACAATGACCCATGTGCAAGTTCTGATTTTCAACAACTCGAGGGAACAGCAGGAGTGTTCCCAAATATGTTTATCCGCCTAAAGATTCTGGTAACTAAATTTAAGGGCTAAAACCAAAGCAGTCTTGTAAAAGACTGAAATAAACCATATCCACTTTGTAGACTGTAACGGTGCTCCTTGCTTTTGGCATGTGGAATTATGGCAGATTTTGGTACATTAAAACAGAAAAACTGAACAAAACAGGTTCATGTTGCCCCTAAGGGATTGAACATCCCCTTTCTGCTCATCATGCCGTGCACTTCAAACGGTTCCCCCCGATCTATATACCTCCTAGTTGTCCTGATTCAACAAATTGACACGAAAAAAGCCACCTTAACTCACAGCCGCTGTGCCTCTCGATGTGTGGACCAAATTTTCCATCACCCTTATCCTATCCACGTCTGCCACCCATTCCCCGACTGTGGGAGCCGAATCTGCTTCCAGTGTCCAGGTATGACAGCTTTCACAGCATTGAGCATATGAATAATCCAATTTATATGTCATATTTAAGAAATCTTTAATATTCTCATATGATTATGTTTTTTTAATGTCAAAACATACCTGCTGATTTGATGAAAATCAGATTTAATAAGTTTTAAAAAAAAAGAGTTAGGTGGGAGGAGGAGGATGCTTAGCATTGATGCGCGCCTCTATTAACATAATATAAATCCGGTGTGTGTGGTCCAAAGGGAGATCTTAGTTGTGCTTTATTACTCAATACATTTCATGGATTCGTTAGCATTGAATAAATCCACTCTGCATTAGCCACAAATGCGACATTAAAGAAAGTAGTTTTACTCTGTATATGCAGCTCTCACATGATAAATAATGCATTATCCTGCATCAGATCTTTAACAATAGCTTTTATGGAGTGGTAGGGCTTACTTAAAATTTCTCTTCTCTGGATAGCAAGACAAAATGTATCCTATATTATCAAATATTGCTATGTATTAATTGCTGATATGTGCCGGGGAGTTGGTCGTTATGTTTTTTTTTCCCTATAACATATGCATTCGTTTCTGCATAAGATGCAAATTAGTACATAGATCTGTTTAAGTTTCTTAATGTCAGTCTTCAAGTATCCACTGCAGGATATGTTTTTAATCTTCCTCCGATGAACACAGGTGGTTCATTCAAAATCTGCCTTTCAGACCTGTGGAAATTAATGAGCCACCTGTGTTCCTGTGAGCAGGGGAAAAAATGACTGTTATGACGACTTGAGGAAAGGATTTAACAAACTGTGTTGATGGGAAACCGACATATTTTTATCCGTATCCACCGTAGGGCTGCCCAGTATATCCGCTAAGCATCGATGAAACTCTGGCACGGGGGCAACCAGCAGACATTAAAATGCCGTCTCCTGCATCTCAAAGCCAAGTTTGAAAAGCCACTAAAGACCTGAGGAACCGATGGAATGGTCCATGGCTGCTATGGTGATAGTACTTTTCTAGATTGGGTAGTACCAGCAGTATGGTTGCTGTACAAAACTAATAATAAGTGACATATCGACGGTGCTACAACAATGAGCAATAAGGAACCCCACGTGCTTTTCTTCCCTTCCTGAAAGGTTTAACATTATACTACAATAGCATAGGCACTGCCACTACACATCACACTCTCAACATCTTTAACATCAAATTGTCTCATCACCCTAGCAACCAATGTAATTAATTTGCTGATTGGACAATTAGGATGCTATGGTGATAAGACGACTTTTCAAATTGCACTTTTTAAGCATGACCCTCTTTTGTGTAAAAAAAAAAAAGATTCCATACCTTATATGATCCCTGGTTGAATCCACAGTACGTGCTCTCCATGGTATAACTTCTCAAAACCCCAATCTCTTTCCACACCACAACTCTAGCTGTCGATTCACGAGCCTTTTCCACTAAAAAGCTGCTGTTGGCCATCGAGAACACAGGAGCAATTTTATCCAGGATTTTTGGTAAAGCCTTTAATAAAGGAAGGCAACGGACATAGTAGTTAGTAATAGTTTATAGAGGCTAATACAGTGAGGAAATGTAAACATGCATGGGATAGGCATAAGGCTTTCCTGAATCTAAGACAAGACCAAGGACTAATTAAAGTTTGAGTCCTTACATCAGGAAAAATGGACATACGAGATGGGCCAAATGGTTCTTATCTGCTGTCAAATATGATTTCATAAATATGATTATTAAGACAGTCTACCTGTAAATTGGATTCACAAACATTTGAAAGACTATGGGACTATATTTTATTCAATGCACTTATGTTCAGTTATATTAAAATACCAGATTTACAATGTTGTCGGATTTGCTTGTTTTCAGAGTTCGGAGATGTGAGGTTGGAATAAGTTCTCTGCTAGTTGTTGGTTTCTGGAAAGGGTAATTATGTTTCTTCCTTTTGAAACAGAAGTACCCTTTTATTAAAGGAACATCAAAATCATGTAAGCCTTTGCTATCTCATGTTCTAGGTTTGAGAAAATATACTTGTTATCGGGAAGCAGAATGTCAGAGAATTTCAATAGTTAAGACAAAAACAGCTTCTTCTGCCATTTTATAAATCAGAATGACATACCTGCAAACACTTTGTTTCCTCCGAGGCAGGGCATTATTTATCATGTTGATAAATTTGTATAGAAAGAGTGGATATATCTGCTGCAGGGGGACCGGTGAATGCCATTCAGAACTAATAAACATTTTCTTTCACCAGATCATGATGTCATCTACAGGTGTAATTAAACTCCCATAGCCTGCTGCTGGCTCCTGTTACCTTATCCTGGGCAATCTCACACAGTCGTCAATCTGTTATCAAGGTCTTTTTCCATTCCTAGCTGCCCCATGTTATTCTTATTTCTGTTCACTATATGTCTTCCTACATGTTTGCTGCTGATGTCTAACAAGAGAAGAGAGGAGACCTGCGACTTTCTCTTATCTTTCTTTCTCCACTCCCTGTAGCAGATACTGAGGGTTTTGGGACATGATGTCGCTGATAAAGAAGATGCTTACTGCAGCACAGCAGTTATAAACAGAGCAGCATAGAATTTGACAGTAGATAGGAACCATTCGGCCCATCTTGTCTGGCAACCCGTTTGCAGGTGCATATTTCAGATTAAGGGCTAAGGTATAACATCCATCCACTTAATGGATGCAATCACGCACCTTTAGCTGAAACAGGGTTTTAGTGTAAATATTCATCTATTGTTAAGTCAGATGGTGTTGAGCTAAAATTCACTACTACAACTCGGCAGTCTCCCCTGTCCATCAAGCATGCATTCCAGTAAGATTATAAATTAATTAATTTAACTAATTATAATAAAGGCACAGAGACAGCTTTGGCAGCCCAAGCTTACATACCCTGTATCCAACATCCTCGAGGAGCACAGACGAATCCACAACACAGCCAGCCTGCCAGAGAGTCTCCTTAATGCTACAGCCATAAAAAAATACATTTTTCCTCTGTGAATGGCCATGGTAATCACAGAAAACCTGCAAAAGAAGTTAAATGATATGACTTGTGAATTTATTTTCAGACGATAATTATTTGTGTGCCTTGTTCCATACAATTTTGCCTTTTGAGAATTAAGCCTATTGTTTAGCTTCTCTTTCCGTATCAGTGTGTCTATGCATGTGTTAATGTATTGTCAATTTTTTCTATATTAGCAATTTTAATGTAATTGTTAGTATTCACTCTCTCCCTATTGTAATAACGGTGTAGAGTCTTATGGAGTGCTATAAACAAAATTCATCGTGAAGTACAGTTAACCACTTAGGTTTGAGATGGGTATATCCAGCTTTACACTTAGTTACATGGTTAGGAATGTCTCACCAGCTTTGATAACGTTTCTTTTATGTTTCATTATATGATAACAGACCCCCTGTCTCTACGTCCTCCAGAAATTGTTTAATATTTTAGCGTTTAAGGGCATAGGTTTCTAGCCGCAGGCAAGAGCTGCAGGGTTCTCTTGACAGACAGAACAAAATGTGAGGCTATCTCCCTTTTTAGAAACAATCAGCTCTATTAGTATGTGAACAAATATGATAAATTAAATATGATACATTAACCAGACATTATTGCAGCAATGTGGAGACAATTGCATCCATCTCAAAAGTAAATCCTACATGTTTTATTATTTTAATATTTCAAGTTTTTGGAATATTTCAACATCTACTGTCGCATATGCTCCCACCACTTTAGCCGGCACTAGTCAAGGGTAAGGAGAAATCATGGATTCTGCTGGTGATTTGGAGTAATGCATGGAGTAAACACAATAATGTCACCAGGAAAGGGCTGGCCAAGGGGGCAGCATAAACTGATTATGAACAACAACACACATCCAGGGGGAGCTAGGCTTTAGCCAACTTTATCACTGATATGTGAAAGCGTTTACCTATGTATGTATGTTGCATTTAGGCATGATATAGTTCAAATTCCATCCAGATACATGGTTATTTTCCAGAGAAGGCCACTTGGAATTCCTTCTTTTTCTTGGACAGGTAACTCAATGGGGCGGAGGGGACATCTCCACATGCTGCTACCTTGCCCAGAGAAAGAAGAAACTGACCTGGAGACCAGGGGACAGCAGTGCTTCACCATTGATCCTAAAGTTTTAAAACTGATAATTTTTAGCATTGCATATGGTACTTAAAAGCATGCTGGTGTATAAATTCTGCATATATTTTTCCAGTAATTTGAAGCTGTGTAACTGAGCCCAATAGCTCACCAGGAGTTCGGTGTATAAAATTACTTTAGAAGCTTAGTTGACATAAGCACTCCATGACAATGGCTGCCTGAGTCTGCATTGCATTTGAATTCATGTCTTTTAGACGTCGTATCTATATCACATTAAGGTTAGGATGCCAACACAAATCATAAGATTATCAATTATAGTAATCTTGGTACAATCTGAAAAAGATCTTCAGTTTAGAGTCCGGAAAACATACTCAGTATTATTTGTTTGAGCTAAAATCAATGTGCTTTTCAAAGACAGAGAGAAATCAGTGTTATAGCATCTTGTCATGTATTGGAGACTGCATGTGGGAAATAGATCAATTCTTTTCATACTAACTTAAAAAATATTGATCATTTACTATGGAGTACTGCCAATATACAGTAGTTTAAAAGAAAGTTAATACCTGAGTTAAGTGGCGCTGAGTTTATGTTGCTCAGAGGGGATTGCAAGTCTCCTAGCTGTTAATTCCTACCAGGCACTTGTAATTTTTCAAAACTGGCATTGTTTTCAGATGTTCACTAAAATTGAACTAAGCCTAATTCAATGAATGTATTAGGGAGGCCAGGCTGCGCTGCATGACAAATAACAAAAAAGCCGCACAAATGATCACTTTAAACGCATTTACAGAGGCAATCAAGGTAACAGTGTTCTCAAACCAATTAAGTGACTTTTAAGACGAACAAAACACTGTTTTGAAATATGTTTTTTATGTTATTTCTTATATAAATGCATAAATCATAAACAAGGAAGGAAACAAATGCAAATTATTTCATCGTTAGCGCTGTGAATACTCTCGGAACCCTAAATTTATGTATATCTCTAGATTAATTACTGGAGAATACTGAAGTATCATTCTGCCCCATGTGCTATTTTGGGTATCTTTGAAACCTTATGGGCATTTATAATGCCAATATTTTAACTCTTTCCATGCGGGAAGAGAAAGAATTGTAGGACTTGCTCATTAAAAACTTTTTTTTTTATGGTGACAGTGGGGATTTTTACATGTTACCATATTTTTTTAATTTATTTTTGAACATTTTTGAACATTAATTTTTTATTTAATTGTTTAATTTTTTTGTTTACGAATCACACTGATTAGTGAGCTGGGCTCCATTGACCTTGCATGGCTGGATGCAGTACCTGCATTCAACCTGCAGGAGGAGCTCGAGAGTTCTCAAGAGGGTCTGTGAACTCATTCAGTTTTCTATTGTTAATGCCATCTTGTGAATGACGGCAACATCATTTACATGATGGCACTTGTGGTTGCTCGATATCGAGGCATGTCAGCAACACAGTTTTAGCTGGGCCTACTGCGATCTTTGATGGTCGGTGAGGCGACGGCCATTTTTTCTTCCGGAGAGACTTTCACAAGTGAGGCTGACCGTGGATGCTGCAAAGCCGCCGCTCGTGGCGAAAACTCGGCGATGCAGCTACTTAACGGCAGCCCCTACATGTACGGGCTTTGTCGTTATCACATTGCACTGCAAACCTGTACATGTACGGACTTTGTCGTTAAGGAGTTAAAGAATACATATTAAATTCACATTTCAGACTATACTGTTGAGTGGTCAAGTCATGTTGTGGATTCATTTGACTTAACCTGACTAAGTTGCCTGCCCTTGCATTTTATCACTCACAAAGCTACACTTATATTCAATAATATCTCTTTCATGTCATTATCACAGTCATCGATCTTAATTTTTTCTACACTGCTACACATTTGCAACTTGCAAGTGACTCTGGGTTCATTCATTCATGAGTTGATTGCTTTTTTCAACTTGATCCTTCTGCAAGATAGTGGAAGATTATGCTTCGTCCCGTGAGTTGTTCTGGGTAGAAGCCCTACAATTCTAGCTCATTTTAAAAATATAGAAAAAAATTAGTAAGAGTATAAAGGATAATGCTTTACAAATTGTTCTGAAAATTAACGACTCCCAAAGGGATGAATTGTATTTCATACATTTCAATCTTGCTTGAAAGTCTGATTTTTTCCCCCCATTAGGAACTTTATTTCTAACCTCTTGTAACTCAGCTGTTTTACCAACTCCAACATATTAAATTATATAAAGGATAAGTATATAATTATACAAGCATGACAAGCTTAAGTTTTTACAGCAGTGCTCTTTCTTGTCTTCGGAAGTAATGCTAAAAATGGAGATGATTTTCACCTGCCTGCAAATTACTGTTGTACTTTTTGTAATCATATCCAAAGAATATAAATCACTGTGTCTGCTGGTACAAAGCACGTTTTGCTGGGGCATATTGTGCTATATGCAAAGAAGCTATCAGTTCTATGTGAGGTTTACAGAATTTCACAAATCAAAATTTGAAGCCTTTATTTAACATATATTTGAATATAGAATTTTCTTTTCATATACTAATGCCCTTTAAACAGAAGGATAGCTTAAACAAAAAGGAAATCCAAATACAAAAGTAAGCGAAATGAAATAGGAATAAAACTCACCAGAGGTGTTTTATTAATGCTGTTTAGATAGTACAATAGCCCTTTAAGGTGGTAGATTGTTGGTTGCAGATTGCAGTTTGGAGAGATCCATTGTCTATTCAAATCCTCACCATTAAGAGAACACCGATGACTGAAAGAAGAAATCAAAGCAATATATACATTGTGATAATAAACAATGCCGTACAGACACTGTGTGTCTGCATCTTCAGTATCATTATTAACAGATCGGGTATTTTGTTTTCAGTGCACTTTTTAAAAGAGTTAGCAAAATACCCTTTCTTTTCGTTGAATACAGTTCTCAGAGGTCTAAAAGGACCACACAGGCTTGAACAACCTTCTTGCTCATATTTGTGTGCAAAGTCCATTCTTACTTAACAAAAAGAAAATCACGCAATAGACAGTGGAAAATATCACTTCACTCCGTCATTGAATAATGTTGGCTGTGGGGAAATAGTTTAGATTATAATCTTATTGAAGCAGATACACTTTAGGTATAGTTTTATTGTACGTTTTATGTTCAATATTCAACATATTAGTACTTTTTAAAACATGATATCATTTCATTGCTATAATGCTGTAGGTCAAGACTAGAAAGAAATGGCCTGACTAATCTGGTCTTGGATCTAAGCATCAGCCATGCAAATAAACACATTTTGTGGTAGACCCCTGTTTCTAGATCTTTAAAAATTAATTGAAAAATCTGTCATGAATACACACCTTGTTGCATACCTTTATTTTGAAAGACTATGAACTGATATAGGTATGCTGCTTTTAATATGCATACTGTGTCCAGATCCCCTTGATACAAATTAAAACCAATAAAACCTTTACATGTACATTTAAAAACACATCATGAACATTGATGTTGCAACTGTTTAGCATACATGTGTGAGTGGTAATTGAATACGAGTAAATGATATATACTATTTAAAGTAATAATATAAAATGTAACATAATAACTGCATACAACAATGCACAGACAATAGTTTGGTTTTATATGTAGTGGTTTATGTAGTCCTGGTTTAGCCAGAATTTTATTTATTTGGAAAATTAAGAAGTTAGCAGTAATAAACCGCGTTTTAGTTCTGTGCCAGCAAGTGTTGCTCTTACAAAATTTTTTATTGTGGTAGCTAAAAGGGCTTTTCCTTATTTTTCTTCTAGACTTCATAACCAGCAGAATTCTGTTAATGTGTATTGGTGAGACTATCATCTACTTATTTTTGCAACGTTGTAACAAGTTGGGCAATTAACTTATTTTCATGTGGGGTTTTTTAACATACAAGTGTATTTAGACTGTGTTGTGCATGTAGTATTAGTTTTACCTTTAACAATTAATTAAATTACGTAGGACTTTCTAGACATGGTTTTTAATCAGCTAGAAAATCTAACTAAAGTGTATGAATTTGTCAAGTGCTGTTTGTCTAAGGACGATATTGAATCACTTATGTACACTCACTAAATCACAAACTATGCATTATTTACCTTTGTAAAAAAAAACAATTTAGGTTTAGATGACTATTTAAATCAATTCCATTATATAAATTATGCAAACAATGAAATATAAGAGACACATTTGTCCCTCAGGATAACAAAAGTCAGTAAAAAAAGCTATTTTTATATCTAGATCTATTCTCTGTTCAAAATCCGTTATGAGATCACCAATGACCATGGCCTGTTTTCTGTTTGTAATGTGGGAACATTCTGCTTTAGAGAATGTCATATATATGTGGAGTTGCCTTCCAGTTGTATAGGCAAACACAGTAAAGAAAGCTTTGGGTTTTAAAAACTATCCCAAAAATAAATAAGTGAAAAGTGTTTCTATAAAAGCAGACTAGATGGGCCAGTTGGCTCCTTTTTGCCATTACTAAATATGTTTCTATGTTTAAAATTTCTTAAAAATGGAACAAGGTAATTTTTGGGAATTAGAAAAATAATGGCGTATTCTAGGCAACTAAGAAGAACAAACAGAAGGTACCATGCATAAGATTGAATTCACATACTTCCCTACATAGAAACAGTTCTTATTGAAAGACTCAGTTCATTCTATTGTATTCTGCAGCCAAGGGTATAAGAATATATATTGTACCAATTTAATGCTGATATTAAATATGAACCCTAAAGCTGGAAAATGGGTTTTGTCTGTTTGCCAGAATTTAATAAAACTTTTTTATGACACTCCACTAAGAGTCGCTAGCTTTCTTTTAATTAAGGATAAGTTGTTATTATATATGAAACGCAATAGATTTTCCAGTGTGTGTGGAACACTCGAACCTTTGTTTAAAGACATAAATTCAGAAAATAGTGTAACATTCCTGCTGTTATTATGATGAAGAACTAAACATATTTTATAATGTCCCGAAACGCTTATTAGGGATTTTCTGAGCCTGCTTCTAATGGTTAAATAAAACTGTTTTTTTATGTACGTTATAGAAATAGGTTATACAATATGTCCATTACTCTTCTTTATTTTTTCTGCTACCATTTCGATTTTAGTTATCTTGCATTCAATATGAAATGATAACCTTCTGCATTTTAGTATTAATGTTACCTTCATCTACATAATGTGTTGCTGTTCTCCAATGTCCTTACACCAGCCAGTACATTGTAGACTTGAAGTCTTATGATCAGCAATGCATCTTAGGAATCCTGTGGTAGCCTGTGGCCTACTTTGGCACCAACTAAATACATAATAAATGTATTATTATTTCCTTATTGGAGTTGGACCCAAGTTGTAGATAATTTCCTTCATGATACAGATCAAAGATCCTTTGTATGTATTCCATTAGATATCAGTGTTCAGAATGGATGCACTTGCACTTTTTGTTGGGGTCAGTGATAAGCAAGACCTATGCTGTTCATTTTGAGAATTTTTATGGTCTCGACCAAACATACTAAGTGTATCCCATACATGTGGTTAACTAGTATCCTATATTCAGTTCCAAAATTCATACTAACTATATAATTAGACCAGTTAATTGCCTCTATAGATGTAGTCTGCCTATTTTTGTCAAGTCACACAGCCCTTGCTCACCAGTAGACTATACATTATTTACAATACATATTTTAATGAGTAGGAATTCTTATCAACACGTCTAAGGTAACAATTACAGCTGTGCACTTTTATAAAGTGAAAACTAATTAGTCATCTCACTTTATTTTCTCTTTTATAATAGACCTTAATATTTATTTGTAATTTTATATTATCAAAATAATAAGGGTTATGATATTTAGAAATAAAATACGCTATTTATTTTCTGATATATGCATTTTTGAAGAATAATTTGTGGCTTGGAAGAACGTGAATGATGCTTCCAATTTAACATCAGGTAAAACGTTGAGCTTTAAGGGATTGTGGAAATATCAGTGTTTTAAGCATCTGTTGATAGGTTTGCATCCTTTTCTCAGAAGGGCATGCTACATGGGATGATTGGTAATTTATTTTTAGTATGGAAAATACATGTGGTTTATGTAGGATTTTCCTTCTTGATATCACTGTCCAACAGAATCTCAGAATGAAATTGAGGTCTAATGACACTGGAAGAAATGAGTTTCCTAAAGGACAGCTATAGCTACAATGCGGCTTGTTTTCCAAGAAGAGGGCATTGCAATACACCTATCTGTTCGTTACAAATTACATTTCTAATTTGTAGCATTTAAACACACTTGGTGTATTATCTATCTAGATAATGATTTTTCCCCTGTTGCTTCCCATGCAATATATATATATATATATCATATATGGTTTTATAGATCTAATAATAATAATAAGCTCACCATAATGTGTTTTGTTTTGAATTTTTTAAAAAAAGATACAGTATCTCGCAAAAGTGAGTACACCCCTCACATTTTTGTTAATATTTGCCAAGGACATTAATGGCTGTGTGTTGAGTTATTTTTAAGGGAACAGCAAATTTACACCGTTATACAGGCTGTACACTCACTACTTTACATTGTAGCAGAGTGTCATCTCTTCAGTGTTGTCACATCAAAAGATATCATAAAATATTCACAAAAATGTGAGGGGTGTGGATATATATATATATATATATAATATATATATAATATATATATATACATAGATGTTTATGACAAAGTTCTGTTAGCATGAAATGCACAGTATAAGGAGTTTATTGGCCCCCTTCTCATCCTGCATTATAACATTGGATATATCATAATAATGTTCCAATAATGTTACAAAATCCATCATGCACAGTACCCAATAAATGCACTTTTTTGCTCCATATAATAAAAAAGGACGGCTTCCCATGTTGTTGTTGCACAGCTAAATTCACAACCACCAGGGAATAAATAACTGAAGTTATTGCGACACATAATGTAAATAGTTATAAAGAAAATTTAATTCTGCAGCTGGGAAAATAACCTTATTGTGTAATCTCTTGTCCATTAGAGTCAAATGTTAAGACAGGGCCCATCATAACCCGTGAGTGATGTTTTCCATGATAATAGTGCCTTGGGCACAGTAAAATCTAAGGGATGCAGAAAATTTGATGTTTATGAAGCATTGAAGCACACACCAAAAAACATTAGAAATATCTTGTTTTGAAAATTTAAGTACTGAACCATCCCCATTCTTCCTTTTTTGAGGAAGCACTTGGAATAAGTAATACACAATACAATCAGTGAGATATTACTGTGTGCATTTTGAGATACATACATGGAAATAATTCCATGCTTGTGTTTTGCAGGGGATTCATCTAGAAAAATACTGCCTCAGTCAAGACCCTCATATACCCTACTATTTAGATAGTAAATACTAGCCCTGAACATATTTCTTAGTTTATTAAAATATAATTAAAAAAAACCCAGAAGTTTGTCAACTGGTACTCATTTGCATTGGAGCTAATCAGTAAACTTTCATGGTTTTTGTTTGTTTTTTGAGTACTTGAGCCTTCTTTTTCACTTTCCAAAGCATGTTCACCCTGGGCATCCATCGATCTGGCTATCTATCTAAGTCTTGTTAGTGATATACTTTTTAGGGGATTTCTGTCCTTCTTTCTACTAGTGCACTGTTGCATTGTAATGCTTACATATTATATAACTAACAAGGAAAGCGGCTAGGCTAATGGAATTTAAAATCCAGATGTATCCTCTTTATTAAGGTGTTCAAACAACAACCAAATAAATCCAAATACATCTCTTCTGTACAGAGAAGTACTGCACTGAGGGCAAGTTCCATTTTACATATATTTTGAATATATTTCAATACATTTTTAATGGAATATAGAGAAATGCTGCCACAATAAACAATAACATTTTTGGTAACGTTATTGTCTCGTTGTTTCCTCTTTCTTTTACTAGTAGTCAAGTAGAATGTATGCCTTAAAATAAATGTTTGCAATCTTGCAAGATCAACAAATATCCCAAGGTACTTGTACTACATTTATGACAGATCACAGATACTATTCAAAATGGTGTATGTCCCTCTTTCTTCCAGATGAAGAGTCAACTTTCCAAAGTCAGAGGCTAATGTATGTTACTTTTTTCAAGCAAAACAATGTTTGATGTAGTTATAAGTAATATCAAGCAAGAATGTGTATAGGTATATCAGATGTGGGTTTGTGTCACATTTTTGTGCCTATTACTTAACCTAATAGGAATGTTGGGCAATTATTAAACAATTTTTCACAATACTTTAAACCCTTCATGACAGACAAATGGTTTTAACATTTCTGTTTTGCTGTAATGTTCCCCTTTCTTTTATTTTTTTTTATGTATATTTCTAGTGGGAGGGGCACAAGGTGTTTTTTTTTGCATGTTTATGGTGGCATTTGTGGATTCTTTATTTTTTTTTAAAGTTATTACATTTTTTATTTAAATTTTGAAATGTTTTATCATTTTTAATTGTCTTTCATTTTTTATATCTTACTGATCAAAGAGCGCCATTGCCTTGCATCACAGTACATGTGATTAGCCAGCAGGAGGACGCCACCATTTGAGGAAAGACATGTTGCCTTCATATATTGCGCTTTGCAGCAGCAATGTGCCGCCATGTCACTACCATGCAGTCCTCCCCTCCTGTTCCTCACCTCCTGTTCCTCACCCTTATCCACCTAGAATGTAAGTTCCTGCGGGTACTTACTCTTGCCTCTTGTATCTATATGTCAATTGCTGTATTGTCATCATCTGTAACCTTTTCACCTTGTACAGCGCTGCAGAATCTGTCGGCGCTTTACAAATAAAGAACTTCACCGCATTAAAGTGCATATAATAACTGGAGTATCACCTTTACGTTTGAGGGATATGATATATTACGCTTGATATATATTATGGCATCTGAACTATTTGAAGCAAAACATTTAGTTATTTTGAAATATTATTTAATTTAAGGCTTCAGGGGACATTTCCAGGGAAAAGAATAACTAATCTAAGAGTTCTCAATGAAGACCCCAGTAAACAGGGACAACTGGTGACTTCCTCCTCAGTTCACCTCATTGATTCTACATTATGAATCCACTACTTCATGATCTTCATATTTTCTGTAGCTTTGACTGTATTTTGTTATTGAAAATAGTTTTGTGAGTGCAAATATGAGAATGATTTTTGCAACTATTCACAACCCTGTTTCATATATATATAATTTCTGTATTTTTGTATTTTACCTTTGTTTGGTTTGGCTGGTCCCGATTCAATGTACACACAGTGCTCTGCAGTATGCCTAGTTATGTATATATCAGCTGTAATTGTAAAGTAAAACAAGAACGCCACAAGAGGTCTATCTGTTCAGATTTGAGACCGTAGGGAGCAGCTCCTGAGTGTGGGGTTTAGGTAGTCATTAAGATAACACTAAATTGAAACAAGAATGAGAGCAGCTGGGGGCCTGTTTGCCACATACTGCACAGATAAGGTCACATTGTTGTCTTTTTTATTTCCACATTTCCAAAACTGTGTGTATACATTTCTTTGAAAGTAAAGTGTAAAAAAGAAACATGCCACAAACACAAAACAGTAAATGTGTTTTCAGTTCATAGCGTTGTCTGCTCTTTTTACATAACACATGGAGAGAAAAGTGTTTTAATACATCACATTAATTTTTGGCCAAATGTGTTTTAGTGCAGGATGTTACGATTTCATCCATTTGTCCGAATAACTAACGAACGAATGCAACATTGGGTCAAAGAACCGAAAATGTTGGAGGAATTTTGTCAAATACGGAGACGGACGCATTTCATCGATTATGAAGAAAATTTTCCCCTGAAAATGAACACGAAAATGAACACGGATTTTTCTTTTTCTATGTCAAACAATATCATAGGTAAATAAGGGAATACACTAGCATATAGGCTTCACATGCCAATAAAGACTCATTTGTCTTCTCTGGCAATAATACTGCCTTGCTGTTTAGCATAGAGTAAGAAATTCAAGATATATAATTTTTCCTTTTGGGCTATTGTTAATCGAAAGCCCTATACCAGCCTAAACAGGCATCCATAAGAGTGATTAGTGTTGCTAATTAACTTAATGAGCCTTGAGCACTAACCTTCCGCATTTGACTGATTTTGGAAATGGAAATATTGGGTTATGCTTTGTCTTAGACGTTGATGCTCATCTAATATACCCCATGGATGGTTTAACAGACATTAAATCTATTCTTATTTATCTATTAAACATTAAATCTATTCTTATTGATAGTTAAATGATAGTATAACAGTCTGTAGTCAAACAGTTATTCACATGAAATGTATACAATAAAAATATGCATCCAGTTTTTAAAAACAACATATAATAATGAAGTTGTTTTGAACATATTAAAATATAAAGTAAAGAAAACTCAACAATGTCCCATTAACACTCAATGCTACCTTTGAAGGCACTGCAAGTTTCTATGCATGTTTATTTTTCCATTTCTCTGCCTACTTAAGTACATTTGATTTAGCCGTCAGTGTATCAGTTCTAAAGATTAGGATTTTTGTAAAATCATTAAACACATGCCTTCGAGCAGTGGTCTTCTTGACATGTGTTTAGCTGGACCTATACAATAGGTCCTATGGGGTGTACATCAGCAACGGAATATAGAAGGTGCTTATTTAACCCCTTGACGGTCATGACTTCAAACGGTCTACCATCGCAAATGATGTTGCTGTAATACCTTGATGTCGATGCATTCAGTGACACTGAATACCCACCCTAGGACGCACTGTGACCGATCCGGAAGATGGCGACGTGTCCTTTAATTTTTTTTTAAAGTTTCCAAAGTTTCCAAGAGGGTCTCCTCTTGTAGGATGAATGCAGGTACTCCATTCTATCATGCAAGTCAATGGAGCCCAGCTTCCTAATCACAATGTGATTAGTAAAATAAATAAAAAAATATATATTTAAGAGCAAGCCCTAAAATTAGCACTATATCGTCAAAAAATTATCTCAATGAAAGAGTTAAAATACTGACATGTTAAATGCCCATGAGGTGTCTACTTTAAAAAAAAAAGTATGATTTAATGGGGTAAATTGAATTGGCCGGGTTTAACAATGTCTCAATTAACACAGGGGGCAGGATGACCGGTACAAAAAATAAAATCAGCCATTGTCACGAAAGGGGTTAAGGAAAGGCTACATTAGTAAACATGTTAAAACATCCATGGCCAGGCTGACTATATATGTGGAGGCCTGAATATGTATTGGAAGAAATGGGCTACATCAATTTTAACAACATTTAGTTAAAATGGCTTTGATCTATAATCTTTGAAACACCATAGATATAAGAAATCTCATCATAATGTAATCTGATTGTTGGGATCTGAGATCATCCACAAAATACTTTTGTGATTTTTGTATATACCATCTGGTATCTGGTTTGTGTAATGCACGTATAAAAATAACTTCTTTTCCAAAAGAATATCTTGAGGAAAATGATCCATGACCATGAAGTTCCTTTTGCAAGATATGAAATTATGTTCCGCAGTCCAACAACATCACGTGATGACAAGCGAGTAGTGTCAAAGTCAATTCCAAAGACAAAACATTATACTCTGTACTGATAACTGCACACAAGCTTTTAATTTTACAAAACAAAACAGCTTTCTTAACAAATCTCTGTGATCAATTTGGTCATTGACAGCTAAGGGAGCCTGAACTGCCATAAATTAAGTATTTAGTTATACTGAGATCTGAGTTCCCCTGAAGCCTGATTGTGATGCATTTCCTAAAGCAATCTCCGAATTATAAAATTTCTCCCGGTGCATCATATAATGCCACAATGTCCTATGTCATTAAATCAGTTAATGTGAACAGCAAAACAGCAACAAACTACAAACAGCATCTGTTGCTTTCTTCGTTCACTCTTGAAATTGAAGTCAGGGTTTAAAAATTTACGTTGAAAGAAGTCAAAGCAACTTAAATTTGTCTCTTGTCTCCCGTAATGGTTTACGTTTTACGTTTTATGTCCTTGGGGATGTTTAATGAGCAATGCATCCCAGGTTTCATAATATTACTCATAAGTCAAATACATTTAAAACATTTTATTTATACACATAAAAGAGATAATAAATGGGCAAGAGAGGGTTTTTATCCTCCTCAGTTCTGCTGAATTAGTATCTGGCAACTTTCGCATACTTTATCATTAATATATTTTTTTATAGCCACACATCTTCAGCCTAGAGTCATCCAACAAATGCAGCTAATGCAATAGTCAGTGTTTGGGCAGGAAGCTAAATAAAGCCAATGGGGATAGATGAAAGGTTTGGTTAAAAGTTTACCTGAGATTCTGTTGTTAAAAAAATTTAGCCAAGCTGATCTGGTTAAAAGTTACAAATGAAGAAAAAGATCCTTTTTTTTCTTTTTAAGAATTGTAAATAATATTAATTTGGGATAGCAGTGTAATGGGGTCATATGATACAGTATACACCCCTCTGATTTAATATGTGGTACAAAAAACACATCAAACCATATTAATAAAAAAAAAGTTAATTAGAACTTATAGAAACATAATTTGATGGCAGATGAGAACAATTCGGCCCATCTAGTCTGCCCATCTCTCCTGATGTAAGACTCAGATCTTAATCAGTCCTTGATCTTGTCTTTTTTATGTCTATCCCATGCATGTTTAATTTCCCTTACTGTATGAGCCTTAAACACTGAAGGGAAGCTGTCTAATTTACTCACCGCCCTATCAGTAAAGTTAACCTTTCATTACGTCTAAGTCCTTGACCATCTAGTTTTAGATAATGACCTCTTTTGAAATAAACTTCCCTCCTGTACTTTGTTAAATCACTTTAAGTATTTAAATGTTTGTATCACATGTCTACTCTCTTCTTTCCTCCAAGAATATATATAATGAGTTCCATTAGACTTTTTATCTGGCAAAATATTTACTTATGGAGCAGCCATGAAGATTCTAGATTGCTCTTAAAGAAGGCCTATAAGGATCTCTTTGAACAATCTGACATATTGTTGTTGTCCTGCCAGAAACTGGTCCAAGGCTTCAATGCTGTACCACACACACACACCTATCGATAAAGTCTTATTCAAACACTTCTCACCTCAAATGTGTATTATTCAACAAATTGCATCACTATATCTGCCCATAGGCAATTTACATTTAAATTTGTGGGAAAACGCCATCCAGATGGTGGAACAGCCCTATCAGGTAATAAAACCTATGCAATCTATCTGGGCCCTCATTAAGAGGTGCTAAATTACATGTTTACTTTACAATAAAAGGCAGAACACTATAGCGGTAATAGTCCTTCTAAGCATGACTTTGCTTACTCTTATTTTGTAATATATGCGTTAAATGGCAGAATCTAAAATATCACAGAAGACTCAAAGATGATGATTTTTTCTTTTAGCTTTAAAAAGGGTAATATTATGCAACCATGGTACAAAATGAATCTCTTGATGTAGGTGACCGCGCCCCTCACACCAAGTGAGTGTAAATAATGCAAATGATACCAATTCAATGTAGCTTCAAGGAAATCCGGGCAGTATGTAAAATTCAATCATAAAACAAAGAGAAAAGAAAAAAACATCATAGTGTAATTCATCAAAATAATTGTGTGTATATATCTAACAGGCAAAATGGACCCTTACGTTTGGTGGGGCTTATTCAAGCCCATAAACCGCGTAGGGGGGGTAAGCGGGAGGGATTGTTCGTCTCCCGAATAAATTTCACTCTCCACCGTAGAAATATTCACAACTTCGTGATGTCGGAAGAAGAGCGAGAAATCGAGGTAACTACTCCCAAATTCTTCAAAGCACAGATCCGGAGGCGAGGGTGAGATAAAGATGAATACTTTAATATATAAAATAAATAAATAATCGGACTAGCGGCAGTTTTCAAAATCACGGCGTCCCGCGTTCATCCACTGCTGCACAGCCGAATGTATATCCGCAAATAAAAGTCACGTCCTCCTTCTCCTCTGTCACAACGTGCAACGTACGACGCGTTTCGTGCTATACTTCCTCAGGTACGTTGGTGGATCCCTTTCTGTGCTCCTTTATAGCCGTCTTTAATTGCTTAGGTCAATGGTAAATTGTCCACATAGATTTGTCAATTGTCCATAATTGGGTTCTTCATTATAATTAAAGTATATGCATTTAATAAATTAATTAAACAAGATCACAATATAGAATCATATTAAAATAGTCCTTAGATATATTTAAAACAATCCTTAGTTATATTTGAAACAGTTCTTAATTGTCTTTTAGAATGTATTAGAATATAGGTCTTTATCATTAATACTATAAGGGAATAAATTAGTTAATATACATTATCATAAATAGTAAATCTATAAGATAACAACTATATAATAGATCATATGTAAATATACAGGATAAGAATATAAATGAATAAATATTCACGTAATTCGCATGTGTGGTATAAAATTATTATCACCATCCACATTAATTGACCATGTAGTTAGGGAGCTATTTAAACTTCTTGCCTTAAAAAATACATTGTCTCCTGAAATGGATTTATAAAAATATATAGTAAAAATTCAATAGAAAAATACTAATATACCGATAAAAAATGATAAAAAGCCTCAAAATCATTTATACACTAGATAAAACCATTTATTTAAAATACATTGTAAAATATATATAAAACCAAAGTATTGATATATATATCATAATAAATAATTAAAAAATAATAATTTAGAGAAAATGACAAAGTTCAAAGTCATTATTCAATCCATTCGGTATAAGAGTTTTTAAATTATAAATCCATTTCATTTCAGCCTTACCTAACTGGTCTAAAAGGTTGCCCCCTCTCCAAAAGCTATTTATTCTTGCAATTCCTAAGAATTCGAGACATTTTGCATCTTTATTATGATGTGTTAAAAAATGTAAGGGTACACTATGGTTTAATGCTCCTTTTTTAATGTTTCTCATGTGCTCTTCTATTCGGATGTGTAATTGTCTCGTAGTGCGCCCAACATACTGTAGTCCACAAGGACATGTTAGCATGTAGATCACATTT